>CAUYPO010016908.1:0-36164 GCA_963574435.1 Cheirogaleus major | reverse complement strand
GTAAAGGAATAAATATCCTTTCTTCACTCTTCAAGTAAGTGGCCAGAATCACCACCCTGGTTTAAAATAAAATCTATACCAATCACGAGCCAATTCCTCATCTTAGCTGGGCCTCCCTGTCACCTTCTCTGGGTAACCCTGTTAACTCTATTGGCCTCTAGCTCCCTGCACCAAGCATGAGGCCTCCTCTCTCTTGAGCTATCTAGGATAGTGTGCCCTGCATTTTAGTCTTTGGTTTTATTTTTCTAGAAACTCTGGTGTCCACTGTTATGTTTCATTTATGTGTCTCAACCATTTAGTTTGTCATTCTCGGGAGCCAAGACCTGCCTCTCAGCCCCACCTTTTTTTTCCATTTTCTACATTCACATCCACTACCTTTTTCTGATTTTGCCTCTTCTCTTGATTTGGGCTGGGTCTTTGCTATTCTCCTCCCCAGACAAGGAGATGAGTTTTAATATTTTCTGCTAGGTAGTGGTTTCCAGCACACCCCATATCCAGTCTGGCTCTTAACAGTGAGACCTCTCAGTAGCATTTAAGAGGTTTAAGAATTCTCTTAAAGATTTTCAAATTTATTCTCTTCCATTTTCAAAATACACAATTTTATATTCCAATTTAAAATGAGGAGATGCTTCATCAAAGTTAGATATAAGATGGTATGCATACAGGATATTGCTGGTATTTAGATGTATCTTTTAGGATGTGTCACATTATTTTGTGTTCCAAAAAAAAAAATTCGTCAAATGAGAAAGGCACTGTACATTTTGAAGTGCTTTTGACAGTGTCTCACAAGCCATGTGTGGAGAGTCACAATTTTGGGAAGCCATCTAGCACTTTCCTGAGCTGAAATTGAATTCAATATTTCTCCACTCATAAATGTTATTACCCTACAAAAAGATTTCCAGATGGTTCCACATAAAAGAGCAAACAAAGTTCAAGAAGGACCATGAAGTTATGAGCTAGTACCACCGTTGTTCACATCAGAAGTCAGAGCTGATGGTTTTTAACTAGAAATCACATATAGGCCATTCTTGGAAATCACTCTGTGCAAAATTTCATTAGTATTTTTATATCATGCTTTATATAATAAGGGTTGATTAACAGTGAATGTTTACCTGATTAAATTCTATTCAAGGCTAGGCATTATGGCTCAAGTTTGTAATCTCAGCAATTTGGGAGGATGAGGTAGGAGGGTAACTTGAGATCAGACTGGGTAGCATAGTGTTACCTGTCTCTACAAAAAATTAAAAAATTAGCTGGGCATGGTAGTATGCACCTATAATCCTAGCTACTCAGGAGGCTGAGGCAGGAGGATCACTTCAGTCCAGGAGTTTGTGGTTGCAGTAATCTACGACGACGCCACTGCACTCTAGCCTGGGCAACAGAGCAAGACCCTGTCTCCAGAAAAAAAAAAAAGTCTATTCAGGACATCGATATCAACTTTTATCCTGGTAATTTTATATAATGCTATATTCATCACTAGTAACACCATTATAATTTTTGACCTTGTATACTAGTTAGAAGGATTTTCATTGCACGAGAAACTCCAACTCCAACTAGATAAATAATACATATTATATTTCTCATAACAGAAAATTCTTAAGAATGGTGGGCTCTAGAATTTGTCGATTCATCAGATTAGTAGTGCCATCAAGTATCCAAGTCCCTGCAATATCTCCTCAGTGTAGTAGCAATGCTGATGGTAAGTAAGGGCACCCATTCCAGGTGACATTTCCAGATGTGACATTATTCAGAGAAAAGAAGAGTATTATCTCTTCCTATGGCTTTATCAGAGAAAAAGACCTTTTGCCAGAAACTTCCTAGGAACTTCTCATCATAACTCGTCCATGAGGGTAGGGTCCCAAACCCATTCCCAGGTCAGCTACTAGCATGATTGTTTTTGTGCTTTCTCTGAAGTGCAATGGATTTTGGGGGATCAACCATGATGTTTACTACCCATTTGTGTACTAACTTCAGCTTACCAAATGCTTTATGCATCCATCCAAGGTATAAGTAAGGTAAGGCAGGTGTTATTATCCCTATTTTGTATGAGATGACTGAGGCTCATAGAATGGTGTCTTCTTCTTAAGAAATGTGCTTCTGCAAGGAATGTTAGAAGGAAAATATCACAAATTTAAAATCCCAAATAAAGGAATGAATCTAGCTGATGATCATTAATGTCTGTTAAACTATCAGGTGAATAACTAATGGGGAACACTATAATGGGTAGATCTCTCTGCCAATGCCTAGACCTATCAATAAAACTTAATATCACACAGAAGACTGGCAGCCAGATAGTTTGGCCTCCTAATGTATTATAAGAGGAAGGACGTAACATAATCTCATCAAGCCTCTAAATCTAATTATCAGTTTGTAGAAAATACAGTGGGCAGAGGAACACATTAAAAGACACCATGGGAGTGCAGTAAAAATCCAGAATGTGGAAAACTATACAAAGCAATCAATTTGGTTTCTTCAACAGATAAATTGTAAGGAAATAAAAAGAGACAGGGGGAACGAATAGATTAAAAGAGACTGAAAAGATGTTTCGGCTAAATGCCATTTGGACCTTATTTAGATTCTGATTTGAGCAAAGTTTTAATAAAAAATTATGAGACCATGTGGAAAAGTTTAATGGTAGCTGGAAATTTGGTAGTATTAAGGAATTTTTGTTAATTCTGTTGCATATAATAATAGTAATTACTTTCAGGGATACATTCTGAAATGTTTATGGATGAAATTTTACGATGTCTGGTATCTGATTTCAAGTAATCCAGTGTAAAAGAGTGACACCAGTGGTATGGCAGAAGAGGAGGCCCCAGACACTGACATGTGGACAATACACAGACCAACTGCCTTCGTGAGAAATCTCAAGTACCGTTTCCGACCACAATGCAATGAAGCTAGAAATGAATAGCAAAAGAAAAACTGAAAAAAAAATCATAAATATGTGAAAACTAAACAACACATTCTTGAACAACCAGTGATTCAAAGTGGAAATCACAAGGAAAATCAGAAAATATCTTGAAAATGAGAACACAACATACCAAAACTCTTGGGATGCAGCAAAATCAGTACTAACAGGAAAGTTTATAGTGCTAAATGCCTACACTAAAAAAAGAAAAATATTTTAAGTAAACAACCTAAGTTTATACCATAAGGAATTTGAAATAGAAGAACAAACTAAACCCAAAATTAGGAGAAGGAAGGAAATAATAAATATTAGAGCAGAAACAAACGAAATAGAGAATAGAAAAATAATAGAAAAATCAACAAAATTAAAAATTGGTTTTCTAAAAAGATAAAAAAAATTGACAAACCCTTAGCTAGACTAAGAAAAAAAGGGAAAAGACACAAACAACTGAAATCAAAAAGTTGCATTTCTACACACTAATAATGAATAATTCAAAAAAGAAATTAAGAAAAGAATTCCGTTTACAGAATGATACTGGCATAAATACAAACACATAGACCAATGTAACAGAATAGAGAGCTCAGAAATATGCTCTTCACATATATGGTCAAATGATCATTGTCAAGTATACCAAGACTGCACAATGGGGAAAGGATAGTGTCTTCAACACATTTTTTTGGGAAAACTGGATATTCACATGCAACGGAAAGAAGTTAGATCTTTATCTTACAGCATATACAAAAATTAACTCAAAATGAATTAAAGACCTAAAACTACAAAACTCCCAGAATAAAACATCAGGGGAAAGCTTCCTGCCATGGGATTTGGCAATGGTTTCATGAATATGACATCAAAAGCACAGGCAACAAAAGCAAAAACAGACAAATGAGACTGCTTCAAACTTTAAAACTTATATGCAACAAAGGAAACAATCAACAGAGTGAAGAGAATGTTTAGAGTTAGAGAAAATATTTGCAAATCATATATCTGAAAGGCAGTTACTATCCAGAATATATAAAGAACACCCACAACTCAATAATGAAAAAAAAAGTTTGACTAAAAAATGGGCAAAGGACCTGAACAGATATTTCTCCAAAGAAGATATATATGCAAATGACCAACAAGCATATAAAGAGATACTCAAAATCATTTGTCATCAGGGAAATGCAAATCAAAACCACAATCAGATATAACCTCACATCCACTGGGATGGCCATTATCAAAAACCAAAACAAAACAGAAAATAACAAGTGTTGGTGAGGATGTGGAGCAATTGGAACCCTCATGCACTGTTCGTGGGAATTTAAAATGGTGTAACCACTGTGGAAAACAGTACTGTATGATCCAGTGATCCTACTTCTGGGTATATGACCAAAAGAATTGCAAACAGGGACTCAAAGAGATATTTGTATACCTATGTTCACTGCAGCATTATTCACAATAGCTAAGAGATGGAAGCAACATAAATGTCCATTGACAGATGAACGGATAAAGAAATCATGGGATACATACACAGTGGAACATTATTCAACATTTGAAAAGAAGGATATCCCGTCACAAGCTACAACATGAATGAACCTTGAAGACATTATGTTAAATAAAATAAGCTAGACACAAAAATAAGAATTCTGCATGATTCCACTTTACATGAGTATATCTAAAGTATTCAAACTCATAGAAACAGAGTGCAATGGTGGCTTCCCTGGGCTGAGTAGGGAGGGAGTGGGGAGTTTCTCAGTGGGTGTGGGGACAGGATAGGGACTTCTGGGGTCCTGTTGCACAACAATGTGCATGTGATTGACAATATTGTAATGTACACTTGGAAATTGTTGGTAGGGTGAATTTTTTGTTGCTTGTGTGTGTTGGATTTCTTTTTTGCCACAATTAAAAATATAATAATCCAGTGTAGATTGGGGCAGCTGATGAGTGAGTGGAGTACAGATGTTTGGCCTTGTGTAGATAATCAATTGTTAAAGCTGAGTGATGAGGATTCATTGTATTACTATTTTTATTTTTATTTATTTATTTATTTTGAGACAGAGACTTGCTCTGTCGCCCCAGCTAGTGTGCAGTGGCATCATTGCAGTGGCATCATCATAGCTCACTACAAGCTTGAACTCCTGGGCTCAAGCCACCTTCTTGCCTCAGCCTCCCGAGTAGTTGGGACTACAGGCATGCACCCCACAACACCCAGCTAATTTTTTTTATTTTTAGTAGAGATGGGGTCTTGCTCTTGCTCGGGCTGGTCTCAAACTCGTGACCTCAAGTGAGCCTCCTGCCTCAGCCTCCTACGGTGCTAGGATTACAGATGGGAGCCACTGTGCCCAGCCATCTACTTTTGTATATATTTTATAGTTACATAATAAAAATAGATTTTTTTAAAAAAAGAAAAGAAATTTCTCCTACAAATGTTCTTCTACCCACAGTCAGCAAGACAGATGCAATGCCAGTTTGTTTTATTTTTTAAATAGCATTTACAGGGTCTGAGTTTATGCATTGACTGGCCTGGGAAAGGTAGAGCCCTTCTTACTAGTTCTTTCTATTAAATAGGCAAGGGTTGTTCTCTCTTAACATCTGCAGTCCCAAACCTAAAGTAATGGATGAATGAGAGGCCACGGCAGCGTCCCAGGGTAGTGCTGGGTAGTTCAGATACTGTCAATCTCCTGACACAGCCCGGTGACTTGTCTTCCCACCCACAGCCCAGCCTCAGCTTGGATACCAGATGGAAACTGACTATCAGGCTTGAGCTTGCCAGAGTCGCGTATCTATTGAGAATTAGCCAATACATAATATAAACATTTTCTTTTACAATTTGTCCTGAAAAAGATGTTTCCCTGGCCATTTCCTCTCCCCAGAAGTTGAAGGTTAATTCCTATACGATGAGAAAAATTGTACCATTTACTCAAAGTTGTATTACATGCTAACATGTTAGGTAGTTTTAACAACCTGATGAAATACAACTAACTATTCATTTGTATCATTAGAAAGAGAAAAGCAGAACTGATATAAGAACCCAGGCTTTTTTTGTGAATAAAATGAAAAAACAAACAATATCAAAATGTAACCTTGCTTATTGTTGTAGTATTATGGCTATGACAAGGGATAGTTCAATGTCCCATTTCCAGTGTCACAGATATGTTTAAGCTTTTACTATCAGATTAAGAGAGTTATATATATATATTTTCCTTAGAATAGAGACTACCATAAGATTTTTTTCTTGAGTACACCAGTTTCTTTCTGTTCTCTTTTTCGCCCCACCTGGCCACCTGTCTTCTCCATGTGGAGTGACCTGTTAAGAAGTTTGGGCAAGAAACTCCTGTAAGTTTGCGGGACAACGATGTTCATATACAGGAACCACAGGAGAGAAAGGAGTGATGGAATTGAAGGGAGCCCCTCCGCAGCAGGGGGACTGAACTTCAGTCCGCGCCTGTCCCCTTCCATTTTTTTCCCTTCCCTGTCCCTGTTCATGGGCCTTTCCCCAATCTGGAGTTTGAAATATCACCTTGTAGCTCTGACTTGGGAGGTGCAAAGACAATGTATGTAACCAAAGTGTTCATACCCCCGTAATATTTTGAAATTAAAAAAAAGAAATATCACATTGTTCAGTGAATTTAAAGATAAAATGACTCGTGGAATATTTTTTCCTTTAAATGGTGCGCGAGCCCTGCGGTAGTTATCTAGTGAGTGCTGGGGGTAACTTCGGATCAAGGGGTTGTGCTCACGACTGGGCTGATTTAACACATCCCACTGCTGGGTGGTTTTCACCTCTGTGCAGGTTTAACTCACTTTTACTCTTAGTTATATATTGTGTAGTTTAAACTTATATTTGGCTATTTGGCTACAGAGAAAAACACAAGGGCCACTGATGTTGCAAAATAGTTAATAAGGAACATGAAACGGTCATGAGTCTGCAAATTCCTCTTAAAGCTGTCTGCGTTGACCTGCAGAATGTCTTGTGTGGCACACAACCATGTCACTGGTACTTTAAAATTCAATGTGAAAAAGATAAAATATACTCAATATGGCTTGTTACTTATTAGGAATTGAAAGTGTAAAACTACACCCTCGATGTGTTATTTGCAAAGATTTTACAAATATCAGTGTGAGACTTTCTCCCTCGTCATTAAGGACAAAACTTATAAAAATAAATCAGTTTGTTTTTTAAGGACAACATGCAAGATTTCTAAATATCAAGCCATGAAACGGTTTCCTAGTACATTTGACACAGTAATGTACAGTTATTAGAATATATTTCAATATACATTCAGTCTCCAATGATGAGACAATATACCATTTTAAAACTAACTGGTCAACAGTTAGCTTTTTCCCGAATTATGACCTTAAAGTGAATGAGACATCCTATGTCATTTATATCTGGGTACAATTAAAATGTAGATAATAATATTAAAGATTATTGAATATGAAATCTAAGATATGATTTTAATAACATTGACCAAGTTTTAAACAAAGTTTTATCATAAAACATTAGACTTATTTGGAAAAATTACTAAGAGGATATAACGGATTATATATTACTATTAAAGGAGTTTGCAATAAAAAAGAAAAGGCAAGGACCACTGCTTGGTAACATCCTCATTGAATGACCCCTCTTTGAATGTCCTCGTGCTACCCTTAGAGGTCTTTCCCAGCTGGCCCTCCTCAGTCCGAATCTGCTGATTGCCAGATAATTTACAGCTGTCCCCTGGTGCTGGCTTTCTGGACTTCTCAACGCTCCAGGAGTGGCAGAGCAGAACACCTGTCCTCCCCAGAGGTTCCAGCGAGGCTGTGGCGAGCATGTAGGGGGGCTCTGATGCTCTGCTTGGCTTTGCGAGCGTGCTTTGCACCCTGATGAGCTCAAAGGTCAAGCCAGGCCAGCAGGTTGCAAAATGAAATCAAGAATGACTTTTTCTGTTGGTTAAAGATAATTACTAAAATGAGTCGGGGTGACATATCTCTTTCAAAATGAATAAAGTGACATTAGAGGGGAAAAACCTGGGGAGATACTGATAAAGTCTGTAGTTTCGTTAATAGCGCTGTTTTTAATTTCTCAGTTTTAACAAATGTACCATAGTAATTAATGGAAGATGTTTGCATAAGCAGAAGGTGGATAAAGAGTATATGGGGATTCTCTGCACTACCTTTCTATAAATCTAAAATTATTTTAAAATAAAAAGTACCGATACATATATACACACATATATATGAAAACCTTCCTTTTACAAGGAATGGTAGAGGAGTCAGGTGGAGAGATTTTGGTGCCACGTGGAAAGAGTCTGTTTGCCCATCTCGAACACAGTGCCTAGCCTGAGAAATATTGCATGAGGAAGAGCAGCTACTGCGCTGGGCGCTCGCATGTATTCTCCCGCCCTGAGGATCAGCGTGAGCTCCTGTCGTGGTCTGTTTGCACCTGGAGTTGCGGGGGCAGTGCCCTGCCCCATCTCTTTTATGTCCTAATAATGCTGCCTTTCCGGCCACCCATTGAATCGGGTCCCTACTGCATTTCACACTTGGATTAACTCAATCATGCAAATTATGTCAAGCCTAAAAGAAATCAGGCTGTGGGCAAATAAGAAATGTTAATAAAAATTGAAAATACAGCTCACAGCCTGATGCTCCTTTATGACGCTGCTGCCCACCCCCCAGTCCTTAGATTCCCGAGCTCTGGCTGAGCGAGGAAGAGAGAGGTAAGCAGGCTTGAGTTATAACATAAATAAAAACCACAGGGTTCATTAGATTGTCAAATATGGATTCACCTCTTTGGGTGGAATGATTTGGTTCCGCCAAGATGAGCAGGGTAAGATTCCCCGTGCAGAGCATTCCTTGGCATGTTTCTGTTTGTCCTTACCAAGCAGAGACTTCCGGCAGATTCTTTGCAGGTCTCTTGATATTCCTCCTTGTATTAACACAATGGCATTGTGGCCCCAGGCCTCTGGCTGCTCCTCCCGCTTGGATACCCTCTGGTAGACACTCCTAGCACACATATCCAGCTCCTCACCGCCTTTCAAGGTCCAGCTAAAACAAAATCTCTTAATTCAGAAAGCTCTCTTGCCTGGTCTCAGAGAATTGTTGTCTCCCACTCTGAATTCTGTCCTGTTTCGCTGGCTTTTCACACTGGCTGCCTTGCACAGTGCTTATTTATGAATACACAGCCCCTTGCTGCCAGGAGTGCAGGCCCGGAGGTGGGGCACGCAAGCTACCTGGTGTCTCCCACACATCGCAGCTGGCATCACAGCTTAGATCCACCATGGCGGGTGCTCGGTCATTATTTTTAGAAGGATTTACTTGGAGTTTAGGTTGTAGATGAAGAAAAGACCACAGTGGGGGAGGTTATTAGAGCTTCTATCTCAGACTTGCTCCACACTCCACGATTTGGTTTCACTTCTCCATTGGTAGAGGACATTAGACAAAGGAAGGGCACATTATGTTTTTAAACAAAAACCAAATCTGAAAAGGACCAGGAATATACAGGGAGGGGCTGGACCTGAAGGCATGACTCCGGCTAAACCTCAGCTCCTAAGGGCGAACTCAAATGTGTAGCAGGTGCCGGGTGGGATTCCCTGCCCCCTCCTGAATTCTCACTGCCTCTGCACTGGTTTCCCTTTAGGGGCTTCACCGACTTTGCGTTACAGCGACTGATTTAAGATGGCCTGCACAGAGAATTTCCTGTATCCACTAACACGGATTAAAGTTTATTGAGTGCAGAGATGACGTTTAAAACGTCTCTGTGTATTCACAGCACCCAGCCCAGAGCAGAGATCAAAAATATTAGTTCAATCATCGCCCAAGCAGTGGAATAAGTTGAACCAGCAGGCCCCTTCTCCAACCTCCATCTCCTTCCTCTCCCTGACGTGCAGGTCGAGAATATTGTGTGGACAGAGCACAGCTTCGAGCCCACAACGCCCTCCGTGACGGCCAGGATGAGGACAATGCCGCTCCTAACAGCGATTTCAAGAACAGCATTTTCTGAGTGCTGCCTATGGGCCTGGTGCCGTGTTTAAGTAATTTACTCGTATTATCTCATTTCATCCTCAAGAAATCCTCTGAGGTATGTGCTAAATGACTGTCATGATGCGCCTTTTACCCACAAGAAACCTGAGGCTTTGGGAGATTCGGAAATGTGGGCCTCAGAGCCCCAGCCCTGAAGCGGCAGGAAAAACGGCGTTTGTCCCTGTCCTGTGGCCTTGCCCGACTGTACCGGTGCAGCAGGCACAGAGGCCAGGCTTTGAAACACACGTTTTCTCACAAAGGGTCATTGTTCCCAGCCGAGGGGCTGGAATACCGCTGGTCCTGGCTTCTGGGTGGAGGTAAACAGTCTGGGTTGATCAGGGTTTTATCTCCATCTCCGGCGGAGGAGGAAAGGCGGAGATCATTTACCAGAGGGCTGCACTTCAGTGACCACATGCACGTAGAAGCCGTCTGCAAAGGTTCCCCCGAAGACCTACCTCCAAGAGCTGCGCTTTTCATGAGAGAGCCGTGGTATCCGGCTTCATTCCACATTCCCCTTTACCTTTCTGCTTCTCCTGGAGAAAGCCCTGGGACAAAAATTGGCAATAAAATGATTAACTGTGATCATCTTTATCTTAAACCAACTCACTTACATTTAATGACCACTAAAGTAGATGGGTTCAAAATAACCTCGCATTCTATCTCTCTTTTGACGTGATTGGCATCCCTTTCTCCATTCAAAATTAGAGAAAATACCACAGCTGAGCAGCGATCTTACTTCGAGGGGCTTGTTGGAACTCCACGCACACACCCCTGACAGATACAACAGGGATTAATGAGCCGTGACCAGAAGTTTGATTTTTCTGTCAGGCGCTGCCATCCGTTTTTAATAAACAGAAGAACAACATAAACTCCATCTCCTGCTCTCCACTACAGAAACCGAGCGGGCTGCTCCTGGTACCATGTGTGTTGAGCTGAGTTATGATCCTAAATGCCTGACAAATGCTTTTACAAGCCCCTTTGGTCTGCTACTCTGGTGACTGGCTTTGCTCCCCAAGTTCTAATTTTTTTTTTTTTTTTTTTTTTGCCTCTATTCAACACGGGCAGCTCAGCGCTTTGCCAAGGGAAACCGTCAAGTGTAATATCACATTTATAACTAAATGGTTTCAATTTGGTGTCGCTGGTGCACTATCTGTGGTGTAAAACTGCCAAGATACCCACTGTTTTCCCTTTAAGCCATGCTGTGTGCTCTTTTGCAGAAGGCCGTCTCCTGCGAGGACTGGAACTTGAGCCAAGGTACAGTGAGAACTTACAGATGGCAAGAACCAGGTATGATCACTGAGCAATGCCTGACATCGGGGCACTCTTTCTCTGTTTTGATGAAGCTGTATTTCAATTCTATCCTTAACAAAAATACTTGCTTCATTCACATTTACTGAAAAATTGCATTGCTCAAAAACAAAGATGTTTATATGGTAAAAATAATTAGGAAAAAGAATATGCTTCTTTTTTCCTTTTCTCATTTTTTTCTTTTTCTTTTTCTTTTTGGTCTTGCGAAACAAAGTAGGGTTTATGTGGGACATTTGTTTCTTTAGTCCCTGAGATGGTTGCTGAGAAAGATTGGCTGCCTTAAACCAAGCTGACCACAGGATGTCCCCAGTGCTCCATGAAAATTTTACCAAAGGGGCATTTACCTGGTAATGCAAAACTTTTTTCTTAAAGAAGAAAGGTCAGAGCACATAGATGTGGTCACATCTACAATTTCAAACAAAATCTGGTTCCACAGAGGCAGCCTTAGTGTCATCACGTAAAATCAAAGCAGATCTGAACTGAGGTTGCCCTTGAAGAAGAGTGTGCCACCTACAAGTAAAGCCACTAAACTTAACAGCCCAGAGCTGCTATTTAATTGCCCCTGAAGAGAAGTCACCCTGAGGTGGAGTTAATAACCAATACTAGATCTTTTTTTTTTTTTTTCATTTTAATTTTCTTTGAAAGCTTCATGCTCAAGCAATGTGGTGACCACTATCTAATGAAATTATATGCTGTGCAAATACTTCCCCAGGCTGACATATTTGGAAAATCCCAAAATGAGATTCTAAAAGAGCCCCAAATAGAAACATTTGAAAGGAACACGAATATGCATCTAAACTTCTTGAGTTACGATATTTAAATATAGAAACTGGTTAAATATGTAACCCAGTCCTCTCTGGCACAAGGACAGAGTGACATAGCCATGGAGCAAAAACCAGCTATGGACAAGGTGTTTAAGGGAAGATGCCCAGAGAAGAAGGTGGGAAACGGCAGACCCATTAGTCACTGAACACTATGCAGGCAAAGTGTGGAACTGCATTTGTGAAACCGTCCTTCTGTGTCTTCACCAATTGATAAGTTGCAAAGTTCAGTGCTAGGTCAGGTCAGTCAAGCACCAGGGCAGCTTGACAGCTCCCTCCTTGCCCCAGGTGGATCTGTGTTCAAGCAGATTTCTGTTGTTTTATGTTAACAAAGCTTCGTAAGTTGTCACCAAGTATATCGCACTTGTCAATTCCACTGATGTTATAATAGTCCTCACCTTTGCTGGATTTTAACTTGTCTACGGACTGCAAGAGTCACTTCTTTACTGGGGTTCAGGCAGAGAGCCTACACTGCTTCATCTCAGGGAAGGTCAAGGGTCTGGATGGAGCCTGTTTTCCCTTTTTTTTAAAAATTTTTCTTTTATGTTTAGTTGACACAATAATTGTACATATTATTAGGTACAATATGATATTTTTAATGCATGCATACATTGTATAATGATCAAGTCAGAAATTACCATATCCATCACTTTAAACATTTATCATTTTTTGTAGTGATAACATTTAAAATTTTCTCTTCTAGCTATCTTGAAACATACACTACATCGTTATTTGCTACAGTCATCCTACCCTGTAAGAGAACTCCAGAACTTACTCTTCCTGCCTAACTATAACTTTTTATCCATTGACTAACCTCTCTCCTTCTCCCTGCCCCCTGCCTTCCCCAGCCTCTGGTCACCACCATTCTACTCTCTACTTCAATGAAACCAACATTTTTAGATATGAGTGAGATCATGTAGTGTCTGTTTTTCTGAGCCTGGCTTATTTACTTAACAATATCTTCCAGTTTCATCCCTTTTTTCATTTATATAGCCATGTATACAAATCTGAGCTTCTGTTCTTTTTCAATACTTAATGCAAGCCATGCTTTTACTGATATGGAGGCTAACATGGGCTGAATGGTGTATCCCCACAATTCATATGTTGAATTTCTAACCCCCAGTACCTCAGAATGTGACTGTGTTTGGAGATAGGGTCTTTAAAGTGATAATTAAGGTTAAATGAAGTCATTGGGGTGGGCCCTAATCCAATATGACTGGTGTCCACATAAGAAGAGATTAGGACACAGACATGCACAGAGGGAAGGCCATGTGAGGACACAGGGAAAAGACAGCCACCTACAAACCAAGGAGAGAGGCCCCAGAAGGAACCAGCCCTGACCACACCTTGGTCTCTGACTTCTAGCCTCCAGAATTGTGAGAAAATAAATTTCTGTTGTTTAAGCCACCCAGTCTGTGGTATGTTGTTATGGCAGCCCCAGTAAACTAACTCAGAGGCGAAACAATCTCAGCTTGGTCATACTAGTTATGTAATACTAGTCATCAGCTCTTTGGTTAAACACAGCTCATATCTTAATAATAATGGCTGACACCAACTGAGAACTTGGTAACTGCTGTGTATGCTCTCAAGAGGTTTATATATATCGGTTTACATAATCTCTAAGGCAACCTTCCAAGACTGAAATCCCCACTTTTCAGATGAGAAAACAGTTGAAGATCTTGCCCATCAGCCTCCAGGCCTCACAACTGACCTCTAGTGTACCACCTTTCAAACCTTGGAGAGGAACGATCACAAAAGGTAGAAAAGAGGATGTGACCTTTTTTTCATAGTCCTCTGTTTTATCCTCTAACTTTTCCTTTTTTTTTTTGAGACAGAGTCTCACTCTGTTGCCCCGGCTAGAGTGCCATGGTGTCAGCCTAGGTCATAGCAACCTCAAACTCCTGGGCTCAAGGGATCCTTCTGCCTCAGCCTCCCGAGTAGCTGGGACTACAGGTGTGCTCCGCCATGCCTGGCTAATTTTTTCTATATATTTTTAGTTGGCCCTCTAACTTTTGACACAACATTTTAACCCCCTGTGGACAAATCTTGAACAGAATACACTTTTCCTAGGAAATATGGTGGTTACCCTAGAGTTAAGCCTGAGGTCCAGTTTTTAGTCATGGGGTTACATCTTTTCCCTTTTGTAGGGTACATCTATATCCACGGGTGCTTGCCTTCCAAATTACCTGGTACCACCAATTCCCTGTGGATTGTATTAAAGAGGCCAGGCTGGACAGGAGTGAACAGGACACAGTGAACATCTGGTGAATGGAGCCAGGGACTGGGCACTAACCGGGACGTTGGTGAATTCATGATCACATGGAATCAGAGACTTGTAGGGCTGGACAGGCCTTGTAAATCTGGCCCATTTAATTCCTGGCTCTATTTCAGCCCTTATCATAGTCTGCACCAATTTAGGGGGGGCTGTGTATGAGTGTGAGTCTCCTCTCCCCTATGCTGAAATGGGGTTCCCCACAGACACAGTGCACCCAGAGAAGCCCCGTGACCTCCTCCTTCAGCAGCGGTGCACATGACACCTGGGAGTTTGTCTCTGCGTTTGTAACTCGCCAGGGTTTGCAGTTAATGCCAGACCAGCCAGGAGCTGGCTGCCTTCATAGTCTAGTGTTCCTTCCATGACAACACGCTGCCTCATAGAAATATCTGAATTTATTTTTTTAAAAAAAAGATAAGCTGATGGATAATTATTCTCACCACAAAGGAATTTGCTGTGATAAGAAAGCATTCATTGTCTAGGCTCCTTCAAATAGAAAACTCTCTGGTGGATTAAAAATATGGTGGCCTTTACAGAAATCTAACTGACTACTCTTTAAAACTCACCTATTCTGTAAAGTGAAAGGGGCACATAAAAACTCAGAACATACCAAGTGGGTCAAACAATCACATCTTAGGAGTGTTAGTTAAGGAAAGTGTCATGGCCAGGTGAGGAAGGGCCACTCTGCACTGCTCTTGAGTTCAAGGTGAGCTTTCTGTTGCAAGAAGCACTGTGCCAAATGCTCCACACGTGTTATGCCGCTAAATCCTTATGACAACCTCGTGGGATAAGAACAAAGATTATCCCCATTCTATAGACCAGAAAACTGAGGCACTGAGAGGTTAGGTAACTGGCTTGAGGTCAGGTCACTCACTGACCCAAACCACTATGGGCTTTGCAAGAAAATGGAAATATCAGCTTGAAATCAAACTTGAAATTAAAAAATAGACTACAGCAGCAAGACATTCACTGACTTAAAAATAGAGAAAACACATTAACCTTCTGGTTTTGAAATTGTTTAATAACTGGAAACCAATTTCAAACTTCAGTTTGGCACAATTTTAAGGGGTCAGTCAAGAGGAATACAAAATCTTATTTTTAAAAGACAGCTGCTGCATTTTCAAGGTAATGCCATCCCTCTGAAGTGAAGGGAGGCAGAGACAAAGGAGGTGTACTTTAAGCTTTTTATAACTAATGTATGTATCAATTAAAATGTAAAAAAATCCATATAGTTTTGCTAATTTTACAGTATTCAAAACATCCCTTTTTAAGGATTAAGAAAATATTCAGGTCGTTATTTGTTCTACTCAACCATTTAATTACATGAATATCTTTTTCAAAATGCCCAACTACAATCTCAGAGGATATGAGTGAGTCATGTCTTCTTTATAATACTACTACTAATAAGCAAAAAGTAAATACAATTTGTTGTTTAAATAGCTTTCCTCTTTTCTTTGGCCACCCGGGCCTTCATTTCATTTAATTACACTGTTCATTGCTGGTGCAACCATCTCTTGACAATGCTTTCCGATACCTAGATTTCCTGGTGTGCAAAAGAACAGTCCTCAAGGTTTGCTACTGGATTGTGTGGTTGGATGGAGATAGGTCTGCGGGCAGTCGTGTCTGGAAACATTCTCCCTCCTACCTTTTGTGTGATAAGAGATTTGATGAGCTTTTAGTGGCTTCTGTCTGTTTTCAGCATCTAGTGTCTTGCTTTCCGTGCTGGATTCACCAACTTAGAGAATGCAAATGCTTTTTAAAAATCACAAAGCTCGACGCAGGTACCCTACTGGATGTTTGGCAACTTCTTGCAGTTACCTGCTGCTTTGTAGGGTGTTCACTTTCGTAACTGAATATTTAAGTCTAGAAACTTGCTTGGTTTCTACCCTCGCATCAGGGCGTTCTCTGGCCATTCCCCTGGTGGCAGCATCATGGGGCTGGGGTGGTGTCGGGTGGAGCGTGGGCTAGTGAAGGCAGAGACAACTGCCCACCTTTGATGCCTTTTCCAGCATGATGCCCTGACTAATGAGCAGAGGCCACTAATGAAGATCGAGGCTGGGTCTCTCCTTTCCCAGAGAGTGAGCCCCTTGCCCTCCTGGTCCCCACTAGCCTGCGGGCACCCAGCCTGCCTCCCGAATGGATAACTCCCGGCTCACTGTGTTGCTCCCTGCCCCATGCCAGTGGCCGTGAATAACCTTGACTTTGTGTGTATTTACTTTATTTTGAATTTCTCCACCCTGGTTCTTTCTACCTCCAAAACCTACTCCCCGCTTGCCGGCCCCATGTGGAGATGTTTCTTGAAATGTTAGATTCTTTCTTCCTCTATCCGCACCCCCCCCCCCCCCAGTTCTGGAAGCATTTTGTTTCTGTACTGCTTTGTGAAGCTGGTGCTGAGTCCAGATCCTTGGGGCTTTAAAGTTGAATTAATTATTAAACAGGAAGGGAGCAGTACTTTCAGCAGGCGCCAAGTAACTATCCTTAAACTGCAACCTGGCACTGTTTTTCCCACCCTTGTGCTGTGGTTTGCTGAAGGCAACTAGAGATTTTTATTCTAGTTTTAATCAAGCATTTCTGTAAGTTTTCATGCAGTTAAAATTTGGCAGCAAAGGGCTGGGAAGTCAGTCTTCATCACCTCCTGACCAGTTTGGCAAAAAAAAAAAAAAAATTTAAAAATCAGAAGTACATTCCCAGTTTATAATCAATCTGAAATTGCCCACTTTCAACTGTTCACCTTTCCGGAGAACAGGGTGGGCTTTTCTCTCAAATAAATGTATATTTTATATTGTTTAGTTCCCATTTGTAGAGAATGGTGCTTTTCAAATAAAACCATCAGAACACTGATTTTGTTGCTTTGTAATTGTTATAATCATTGCTTTAATTTGGGGGCTATATTGAAGATATCAAATCTATATTTTAAGGTTTCATGAAGACATACCACAGAATTTCTTAATTTTCTGAGTGTAGGCATTGATACTTTTCAGAAATTCACAACTCATTGGAGTTGATGTGCCAGCTTGGCTCAGATACTGGGTATGGGCATTCCAGCGAATGCCCATTCTCTTGTGAATGAGACAGTGCCAGTATTTTCTAGAGAAAACCAAGCCCTTAATATAGGTATCAAAATTATAGCCTTAAATGACAGGGAGAAGCTTTTGGGAGCTCACCAGTTGATTTTCACCTGGCTTCTGGTGTTGAGTGGCTGGCCTTTCCCAGTCTCGGCCGACTGGCTTTCCACAGGAAGCTGATAGGAAGCTGCTCAGCTCCATTAAGTCTCACCCTGTAGTTGAACAGCGGTGCTGTTCGGTGCTGTGGGGTGGGGAGGGAGGAAGAGCTAGCTGGGTGCAGCTGGGTGTGTGGGCAGGAGTGTGAAGCAGCCTCAAGAGAAAAGAGAACAAAGATTTGGTTAAAAATTTAGATTCATGCATATAAATTTGGAACAGGGCAAAAAAAGTAAGCCCAATGCACACAACCCTCCTGTACCCGTCCCAGCCGGCTTGTGATGAAGTGTGCATGTGAGAACAGCTCAGAACCGAAACACGGTACAGTCATGTCACTCCTAACAATGTGCTTGGAAGCCTTGCACCAGATATATCCTTAGAACTTTTTAAAAATGAGATGCTCTGTGAGCCTTGCAATCCAAATATTATTTTTAAATACTTATTTTTCCTTCAGGAGTAAAAAAATATATATCCTTGCTAATAATTTTTGATTTTTAAGAATATATAAAATTTTTCCCACATATATATTATCTACATTTTGACTGTAATTTCCATCAGTCAATAGGTTTAATTACAATAAGCCAATAAATTTACTTATAATAAGCAAAAAAGTATGGTCCACTGGCTTGTTGAAAAGACGAGTTAGAAGAAACCAGATTAATTTACACTTCTAAGAATTTAACAAAGCTCAAAATTTTAACCACCTCTCCTATAATTTCCCTGAATTGCCACCTTTCCCAGGGACTGATCCTTTCTCAATAAATCACCCTCTGACCTTGGCGTTGACATTGTTGTGGGGCTCCTACTCTCAGGATGTCAAATTTGATCATATTATTTAGGTTTCTGTAATGGCCACACTGGAATCATTATGTTTATAACCACAGTAAATAATTTTAGATCCAGATTGCAAAGATGTATTCCTCATCAACCAATATTTGGAAAATACATTTATTAAATGCACAACTTGTGTACAATTCCAATCTGTTCTTTATGTCCCATTTTCTTACCAGAAAACATATTCCAAGCTGGTTTTAAAATTAAATGATACCATTTCTGGTCTTCGATTATGTAAAGGTCCTTGTCCTTTTTATTTGGAGATGAGCTGATACTCTCATTTCTCACCCGTAGAGAGTTTTAAAAATTAAAAAAAAATACTTTATCTAAAATAACCTCTCAGGAGCTGGCCTTCTATTTTTAGATATTAGAGCACTTTCGCTTAGTTGGAAATGAAAACTAGCCAACAATAATAACAACCCTCTAAACAAAAAAATAAAAAGAGTATGGCGATTACCGAATGGACACGCATTGCTTTTGAAATGCGTTTTTCTTCCCCTACCTTTAAGGAAAACTCTAAAAATATTGTTTGCATCGTGTGCACTAACCTATGGTTTCCTGTGAACTTTCTTGTCTGCTAAAAAGAAGGAACTAAGAAATGTGCTTCTGTCTGATTTGTGTCAAATATGTTCCAAAAAAATAACGAGGCATTCCTTTCGTTACGAGGAATATTTACGTAATAAGTTGTCCCTGAGCAGTCGTCACTGTTCCTTACACAATACTTCCAACTGCTAATGCCAGGCAGCGAGGGCTTCTCTGCCATGTGAACAGCTCCGATTCCGATTCGGGTTGAGTCCAGCGCCTGCCGAGACGTCGGCCATCTCTGCAGGTGTATGGGCTGCAGCCCTAGGCTAGACTGTCTCTGCTTCCCCAAAGGTCTCAGAGCCCTTCTGCAGCCCAGATGGTTCCAATTTGAGGCCTACACTCAATGCTGGAGCTGTATTGAGTTTCTTCCCTGAAACCAACAAAACCTGCTTCAGCATTTTGCTTGGATTAAAATATTTGTCCCTTTTTTCACAGGGCAGAAGGAGGACTCCCGAAGCCTCCGAAGGAAGGAAATCATTACAGGGCCCTACAGAAGTAGGTCATGTGCTACAGCTGCTCATAGTTTAAGAGGAAGAAACATGGGACCTCAAACCTGGAACACGACTCTTTCAAAATGCTTGTGAGCAACCCAAGAAAAACATCCTCCCGAGGCTTATCTAATAACCATGATCTATAATCGTCTCAATGTGTGCTCATGTTTCCTTAAGAGTTTGCACCTACTTCCCAGAGCTAACGAGATGCTGAAACAGAACACACAAAAATTTTAATGAAAGAGATTTAATAGTTTGTGTTAAAGTTAATATGGCCCATTAGGAGCTGTCATTTTTATAAACAGTGAAGATATGTTACCCTCTTCTTGGGTGTAAAGTCATTCTATGCAGGACCTGTAAACATTCGGTAATGATCTGTAGAACATGCATGAACGACAATTAAAGCACCACTTGAAAAGTCTGTTTTTCTCACATATTTGGTTTCTTGCTAAATAAACTCATAAAGATCATACATGTGTAAGCATATGCTTACATTATAAAAATCACGTGTGTGCATTTCATTAAGAAAAGCAAAAAAGAGATTTATCTTCTAAGTGTTTTTGGTTTCCATAGGCTTGAGAAATATTAGAAGTGATTAGTTAAATTAGTAGCACAGTTTCTAGTTTTTAGTTCATACTATAATAATAAAACAAGCACTCTTTATGGTACTTTAAGAAGACATAAAATTAATAGTTCACGATGTCATGATAGGCATGATCACAACTTTTAAACGCTTTAAGTAAAAAAGTTTCTATAAAATCTATCTCTATCTGTTACAAAAATAGTACATTCTTTAATGACTCAGAGTTTTGTTTTGAAATTTAGTGTTTTAACTAGAGCAGAGACAAGACCTTACAAGTTGTATACTTTTTGAGACTCACTGAATATGTTTGAGAAAATGAAATCTGATTGACTTTCTCTGACTTTGTAAATAGAATTTGCTTTCTTGCTTTCTCCCTTTTTATTTTTAAGACAAATGATTCATTTTCATAGGTTTTAGGTTTGGCAGACTATGATGAAAAATTCTTACAACCCCCTAACATTTTCTTCTGCCTACAGAAGAGAAGGAGGGGAGGAGGGGAAAGAAAGGAAAGGTCCAGATTAAAATTATTCTAGTTATTCACATAGACTTGAAAGCTCCAGTGACGAGTTTGGAGAAGTAGCCTCAGGCAGAACTTGCTATCAAAGAAGGCCAGGAACAAAAAACATTTAAAAGCAGATTACAAATCCCTTCTAACAAAGCAAAATCAAATCACTGATCGATAGGTGCAGCTGGGTTTAAATTGTTTCCTTAAAAAGGCTTTAAAAACTTTTTTGAGTGATAGGCTGGAGGTTGAACCTTTTATGCTTTGGAGCAAACTCCTTCTGGAAAAGTCTTTCCCATCTCTTCCAGGGAGGCCTCTCTTGGGATGAGCCGGAGTTGCTCTCTTCTCACTTAACAGGGGCCTCTGGCTGGAAAAGGCTGGCAACACGGTTTCCAGGAAAGGCAAAGACATTCTTTGATCTGTGTCGAGCCCTCTAAGATATTTTAGCTACTAGTCCCAACAGCATAGCTGGATTCCCCATGGTCATCTATGAACTATCTGTGCAATGCCCAAACTGGGGTGCTGTAAGATCAACTTGGAGGCTAAAGAAAATCTTCAGCAAAGAAAGGCCCCGGACTCTAGGTCACGTAAGCCACAAAAATGCGCTGTGCAGATTGTGGCTGGCTTTCTAGATCAAGGCCATGTGGAGGATGTCGAAGCGTACCTCCCAGCATCAGACGTAACTCAGATGCCCGGCTCTTTTAGGGACTGATTTCAAACAGGACTTTTAAGAACAAGGCGAGAGAGAAAAGAGAGAAAACCAATGAGCAAGTAGTGTTCAATTTATTCACATATGTTCCAAATGGCCCACAGATAAGCACAAAAGGTTCTGGCACATTTTTTAATGATTTTATTATCACCAGACAAGAATTGAAAGATCATCCAGATGCTATTGGGAAGATAGGAAAAGATTTATAATAATAACAATAATAATAACACGAATGGTTCCCTGCTCCTATAAACAGCCAAGGCTGACCAATGAGATCTTTGAAGTTAGGCCTATTCGCAAACCAGTTGATTAAAAAACGAAGGTTGAGATGATGTAGGAAAAAAGAAAACTTTTAGAAAAAAATGGATCTTGGTCTGGCTCTCTCTTCTCTATGAGCTTCGCTTGACTGCGGAGGATTGTCGTTTTAGTGCACGATTAAGTGAGTGAAGACAGGAGGTTCACATTCACGCAAACCTCAGGCAGAGCAGTGGCTCGGCTGCGCCCTCCTCAGGCAGCCCGTGCCGTGCGCACAGCACACGTGGAGAACGGGGATCATTCCCGTGCCCGGAGCCAGCGCGCTGGCTCCCAGACCTGCCCCTTCCCTGCTCTTGGCTGCTCCTCCTTCATAATATCCACCTTAGTAAGTAGCATTCTGCACTCTCGCAGATGCCCTGGTCACTCTGGTCAGAAGAAAGCTCTCCCTTTCTGGGGTTGTCGAGGAAATAACTGGTGGCCTGGAAAATGGGTTTACGATCTCTTTATGCATGTGTATGTATATGTGTGTATGTCTGTCATCTTTCCAAGCAGATTGTAAGCTTCCTGACGGTGGGGACCACAGTCTTTCTGCTCAGGGCTGTGATCTCCTAATCGCTCAGTAAAAATCGATCCATTGCTGGGTGGCCGATAACGAAGCTGAAAATAGATGGCCAAAGTGACATGCCCAGAAAAGGCAGGTAATGGCTAAAATCTTATCCAAGGACTCCAACCCTGTTCAGTGATACCACTTTTGCAAGTATTGCTCGAAGCTGCCTCTACCTATGGAATGCTCAAAGCAAAACCTCTTCAGAAAAGGCAACATCCCTTTTACAGCACCACAGTTCCTCATGAATTTCCCTCCTGAAGATGAGAGTGTGGGGACTTGGACTCCTCCATGCCCTGATTCACTGCCATACTGTCCTTTGACTCTGTTAGGGTAAGATCTTCTATTATCTGGCAAAAATAGTAAAACCCTCATTTCACTGAAGGCACTGGAGTTGTACACACAGGATGGATCATTTACTTTCGGTTATGACTGTTATTTCAGCTGCCCAGTCTTTATTTGCTAGGCATTACAAATGCTAAAGGACGTGTTTGTTTCACGGCCAAATATTATCAGACCTACCTTGCTACCCCAAGAAAATTTCTGTAGCAACAGCACTGTTTTGTAATGTTGTAAATAATCTCTCCCTCCACAAAATTTTACATGACCACAGTAAAAATGAATGTGTATATGTGAGTTTTATAGTTGAAAAATGTAAATAGGCACTTGTAAATTAGATTCTCAAAATTCTAACGATATCCATTTATCTTTTTGCTTATCATTCTTTAATTTTTACCAAAGGGACCTCCTATTGCTTATAACAGAATGGAATCAAGCACAATATCTAGAGGTGTGTTAAGTCTGCAAGTGCTGATCTGGGGCTGCCCCTGCAGCCAGAACTTCTGCCTCTGCTCCAGGTGTGTCTCCAGGTGACTTGAAGGGTGAGTCTCTCATCCATTAACTCTTTTGTCTCATTCGTGTGTCACTGAAATCGTTTTTGCATGTGGCACAAATCATATGGTAAAGAGGCAAATTAATCTCTTTAATGCAAAAACCAATTTATTGAGTACCCAATATGTACAATCCTAGTGACAGAAAAGCCACACACAAAAGCACGATAGTTGGGAATGTGGTCATGTCTACCTTTTCTTCTTCATGTCAGTAATTGGAGACAGAGTCAGCATGTGCCTTGCACTATAACCAAGGGGCTGTTTCCCTTAATAATTCGCTGTGTGTTCAAAGGCAGGATCATCCCTGGATTACTGCAGTCTTAGACAACACACTAACATTTACTAATAGGGGAATGGAAACTAAAAATGTAAATTAGTGCTTGGGCTTTTTAAAATTTACATATATGTCAGATAACCACTTATTTTCCACTGAATTGACGTTCTTTGAGATTCTGTAGGCAGAGGCTGAGCATGTATTATGATAGTATGTCTCATTTTTACTAATATTTGGTTTGGGCGACTGGCTCAAAGTGATCCAAGCAAGAACATATATAAAGTGAAAGTAATCACAGTGTGAAAATGCCAGTGAGACCCACAATGCTTGCCCGGTTGAAACAATTCCACCTGCCTTCGCCACCCTCCCTCCTCCATCTCTTCTCCTCGTGGAATTTCCTGCCTTGGTTTTCACTAGTTCTATGCAGACAGAAACCGTGTTTCACCAATCTCAGCTTCTTTTTGCTCTTGACTTGCTCTTTCTGGCCTGGGAACTTTTTCTTGTCATTAAGTCACCCAAGAATCTCTTCCACCTCTTCTCAAAACAACTTTCTAAAGTTTTGATTTAAGTAAAAACTCTAGTAAACTACTGGTAAGCATTGGTTAAATAACCTTTGTGAAATAAAATTTATTTAATCAAACTTGGGACTACTTTATCTGATGACAAGCTATGCCATCATTCACTTTGTGATATTTCTAGAAACTCTATAAATAAACACCGATGTAAATCTGGTCCCTCCACTTTCAAAGGACCTTTGAGTTCTTAAATACTCAGTTTTCTGGTTCTTATTATATTCATATACTTATCTGGAACAAGAGCTCTGCATGTATGTGTGCATGTGTATGATGCACACACGCGTACGTTATTGTGTTGTAATAAATTCCTTCAGGAGGACAGGAATAGGTCCTTTATCATCACCGTCTTCTTTTTCTTGTTGTTGTTTCGTTGTGAGTCCTATTGTCACTGAATATCTATGATCACAGAAGTCCCTCAATAAATGTTGTAAAATTACTGGAAGTTTTTTACTTAGGGAAAATTCCTATCACTTTAGTAAATACTTTACTTCGGAAAGGAAGATAGGAGCGAATGTTCAAAGCAGCCTAACTCTGAGCTAGTTCAACTCTATAGTATGTTCCCATTTAATACAAAAGCCTAATAAAAAAGAATTAATGAAGAAGATGAGTAGTTTTAAAGGTAAATTTTGTTCAACGTTTCTATCTCACTTTAGATACATTTTGAAATGGATAGTAACATAGTTTATCATCAGATAAACTGCAGTCTCCAGTTTAATTGAAACATTTTGTGTATGTGTTCAATGGAAGCTATTCAACCAAATAAATAATTACCCAAAATGTTGCTTGATTATTTATTTTTTGTGAGTATGAATATAATTTTTAATTCCATTTTTTCATTTAAAACTCTTTGGCCTAGGAATTAGACTACCACACCAAAAGGCTAGTTAGAAAAAGAACAAAGGGCATCATCATTTGTCTTGCATTCAAGGAAATTTATTTTATTCAGGAAATAAAGAATTTCTGCCTGTATGCATAAGAGATCAGAAACAAAACAGTGGTGTTATCCACAAGGACAAGGTGGGTCTAATGTATTCCCATCAGATGGCCTGAGAAGGCTTTTGAATTTTATTTTTGAAATTTGCTCAGAAACATAAAGCCCCAGTAGAGAGTAAACAGTATACTGGAGTTCAGTAATCCAGGTGACAGTTCTAGTATCTAACTTGGGAGGAAAGAAGCACACAGATTCTGGATGAGGTTAAGGAATGGGCTCCTATTAATCCACTAAGAGATTTCTGTAGGGGAATTTCTGCAGACTTCAGCTCATTACAATGAGGTAGCAAGTGCAGTTCTATGGAGACACCTAGTAAAATTCCCCATTAACTAGTAACAAACCCAGCTCCTTTTATATCTAATGCCATTGCTTCTACCCAGTAGTCAGCAAAAAACCCCACAGCAATGTACTATTATTTTCCTAAGTAAAAGCAAATGAATGAAAATCTAAATCATCCAACTTGTGCCTTAAAAAGGCATACATTGATAGAAAGTCACAGTGGGAAGTACCTAGTTTGTTGTCGGAATTAAATACAAATTTACACACCCAAATGACTAAAATAATGAAAGTGATAGATTAGTGTATTGATGCATAATCACTGTCTAGAATGCAGAACTTATGAGCAGCCTGATTTTGAGAACAATTACTTGTAATTAAAGCTGTGCTGGTTACCAAAAAAATAATAATAAATAGAGAACTCCTTTGTGTATAACACCAATTAATTACTTTTTTTTTTTTCCAGCAAGAATAGCTCTTAAATGTCTGTGCTGCTATTTATATCTGACCACATCCAGGAGTGGTACAAAATTGTATTGCCTCACAGTATTCCCAGAATGCTGTTTGCAACTCATGATTTTCAGCCAGTTTTCGTTAAACCCATTTTAAAAAAACAATAACATCCATAAGACTCTAATGTAAGAGGGGTATTATGATTCTTGTTTTCTTAATAATTAATAAAAACAAATGCCTAGACCCAGCTAGACAGTTTGCAAACCAATTTCCCTGGCTACTGTCCTTACCTGAATACTGTGAATAATGATTAAATTATAACCACAGTTATGTTCAAATGTAGTAAGTATTTTTTTGTTTGTTTGTTTTTACTTGTAAGGACTCAAAATATGACTGTATTTTATTTAGCCTCACAACAGCCCTGTGGGTCTATTTATTTAGCCCTTCTGGGTCAATCTACAAGTGGAGATGATAGTGATTGGCAACAGTGTCGCTGGATACTCTTCCTTGCCTTTTGGTAGCAGGGCAGGGGCAGCCAGCCGCCAGGGGCTGCGGGAGAGGCTGGTGTCCAGCCACCTTCCTGGCCCCCAAAAGTGTGACCACTGGCCTCTTCATCCACTCTCACCATCTTGAGGTCTCTGCTGAGACTGACCCTAGGGGGAAGCCATGCACAACTACATCACTCATTCTCCTCTTCCACTAAGTGACAAAGAAAGTTCTGAATTTTCCAGAACAGTCCTTTTTCTCAGGTGAGTTTGTTATTCATTGTGTAGCTGACCGGGGCTGAATTCCTTTCCTATTGTGCATATGCCCATACATCAGGCGAATAAATCAGCTGTGGGGTTCTGTGTCAAGATCTGGAGTTCAGGAAAAATAGTCACTGTAGGAAACAAATTAAGATAAATGCAAATATGGGTTTTATTTGGGCAGGATGTCTCCGAGTGGTGTTTTTCTCTATTACTCTGTTTTTTCCAAGGTGTCCGTTATAACTCTCAATGAATGGCAATGCATTGTCATGGTTAACGATGTAGGATTGGGATCTCGCTGCTGGGGTTCAGTTCCTGGCTTCATCCCTTAGTGCTGTAAGACTTTAAGAGACTTATCTTCTTCAAGATCTCTGCAGGTTCTATCTGTAACGCTTTAATAATAAGGCTGTTGTGAAGATCAAGTAAGGAGACATATTTTACAATGTTTTTACAGTGCTTGACCCAAAAGAATTACTAAGAAGCTTTAGCTATTGTCATTAATTAGTTGCATTTCAAAAAAAAATTATAAACACACAAAAATAAATTACTTCCTCATGATTTTTGTGTCTCAAACTCTTCTAACATCGATCACTTCTTTGGTTTAAGACATTAAAGCAGAAGGTTTTCCTTAAATGCATTTCAAAAATAATAACATCTATAAGACTCTCACATAAGAGGAGTGTTAAGATTCTTGTTTTCTTCATAATCAATAAAAACAAATACCTAGATCCAGTGAGACATGCTAAATATAGACCTGGTTATATTTTTAGGACATTTTTCAAGAAAGGCACACGCAAAACTCTTAATAGTGATTTCCTCTGTGGAAAGGGACAGTCAGGAGAAGGAAGGAAAACTTTATCTTTCATGTTTTTCTGTAGCATTTGGATTTTTACTGTGTGTAGGTGTATATTTTACATCACCTATTACAATTATACTCATTAAGCCATCAATGGAAATACACTTTTCAAATTAACTAGCACAGGATTCTGAGACACAGGATGGTGTGAGTGAAGGGGACTTGTTGGAAGCATGGAGAAGCCCCGGGCCCACCTAAGGACATTGTGGGGACACGTTGGGCTGATGAGCAGGTTGGGCCCTAGACCCCACCACTGACCGCAGCATGTCCTGATGCAGGAATTACACTGTGCATACGGCATGTGTAATCTGAGCTCAGTGAGACATGACATTGAACATTGGTCTGGACACCAGTGAGCTGTGTGTTCTTGAGGAAGTTATTTAATTTCTCTGTGCAGCAATTTTCTCACTGGATTTTTTTTTTTTAAAGGAAGATCATAATGTCTACTCCATTTCTCCACTTCTACATGTGTTGTGAATACCACATAATGGGGTCAATATACCTTAGCTTTTCTTCCCTTCCCGTAACTCCTTATCCAGTCAACTCAGGACGATTTTTAAAAAAATTTTAAACATGCTAGTGTTTCTCAGAGAGTTAAATCCCTATCATTTTTTCTCTCTCCATTCCCTCTCTTGTTCTTTCTCCCTGCACTCTCACCTCTGTGTTTGTGTGTGTGTCTTTAAAAAGCTACCAAAAGAAAGCATACCAAACCTGGCTGTTATGAAGTGAATGTTTGTGTGCCCCCAAGATTCATGTGCTGAAGGTCTAACCCCTGAGATGCTGGTATTAGGAGGGGGAAACTCAGGAAGGTGTCCAAGGTCTTGAAGGCAGAGCCCTCATGAAGGGCATTAGTTCCCTTATAAAAGAGACCCCAGAGAAATCCCCAGAGAAACACTGCCTGTTCCAGCAGTGAGTACACAGTGAGGACAGTCATCTACGAACCAGGACAAGAAATGAATCTGCCAGCACCTTGATCTGGTCCAAAACTGTAAGAAATAAATTTTGTCGTTCACACAACCCAGTTTATGGTATTTTGTTACAGCAGCCTGAATCGATTAAGACACTAGTCCAAAATAGTTTTTTAAACAAACAAACAAACAAAATAACTGCCCATCAGGAAATTCTACCTAAGAGTCTAAACCTGAGCCAGGCATGGTGGCACACACCTGTAGTCCCAGCTACTTGGGAGCCTGAGGCAGGAGGATCTCTTGAGCCCAGGGTTTGAGGTTGCAGTGAGTTACGATGACACCACTGCACTGTAGCCTGGGTGACAAAGCAAGACCCTGTCTCAAAAAAAATAGACAAAAATAAATAAATAAATCTATAAAAAATAGTCTAAAGCCCTTATGGTAGGTCTAATGTTCTCTGATTCTGTCAGAGTGTAAGTACAGCCAGCAATTATTCTTCCCTCTAACTTTGAGGAAAATTAATAGTCTTTCTTCTTTAACCTCAATTCTAAGCTAGATAATCACTAATCAGTTAGCTTTCCTTTGTGACCTTACTTCTTGCAGTTTTAAAATTATTTCTGGGTTTAAGCACTTTTCTCCTACACCTTCTCTGGGTTCTGCATGCTCACAGTTGTGGCACCCAGTTCCACATATTCAGAGAGAATCTGTACAGTGTCCTCTTCTCTGTGCTCTTTTGCTTCTATTTGAGGCTTAGTGTAAGAGGCACGAGTCAGGAGAGTCAGAGGAAAACTTGAGCATTTCTTATCCATTCTTTCCCCTTCTTCTCTTATTTCCAGTCTCACCAGCACACCCTTCCAATACCCAGGATCAATTCTATGTTCATTCCCATTGAAGACTCTTCTCATCTTGTCATCATGCAATGACCTAATATGCAAATCACCAAAATGTTCTCTGATAAAGACATAAAAGTTATCTTTCCCAGGCACAATTAATATCCAGAAATGCCCACCAAAATGAAGATTAGATTTGCTGGTGGAGATGTTGGTTTCCCGGTTCCTCCCATCACTTGTAGGCATGAGTACAAAACCCAAAGCAGGAAAACCTGGATTGCTCCAAGGTATGCCAGGAATGAATATTCACTTTTTCAGTGACTGCCTTCTCATCAAAGGGCTTCAGAACCTAAACTGTAAGTTCTCTTTGTGCCCTGAAAGTTGCTAGATTAAAGTATCTACAGCAGTGTAAAAATTGCTGTATCTTTAATGTTCCACACTTTATAAAAATATGCTGCACCTAATAGATACACAAGTCTATGTTCAATATTCTAGATTCATGAAGGAAGATGTGAAAATAATCACCTTTTACAAACTGGCAAAATTTTAAGCTCTCTATTCTTAACTTACTACTAAATCCTCCTTTGGCCTTTTATTTCATAAAGGTTGCTGCTGGTTTATGGAATTAGTGAGTAGTGTAGCCAGCAGAGACTGCATTTCATAACCAAACAGAGTTATGTGTAGCTCAAAAGGGCAAGATTTCAGGAGAGTGGTAAATCAATTTCAAAAAAAGAGTGAATGAATAGATCAAAAGATGGAGAGATGAGATTATGAAGTGTCAGAAGTAAAAGATGATGTGGAAAATGGTTTTGGTTAAAAATTTCATAGGAGAAGGATCAATAATTATTTCATATTGTTGAAAATCCCATTAATATAAGTTCAGATATAATTGTGAAACGTGATACTTCTTAGAGACAAATCTTATTGTTAACCCAAAGCAATGAGAATGAAGGCATCCGAGTGGGCTGAGGGAGGGCCAGCTGGAGGCAAACCTTAAACACCAATTGTGTTCGGAGACAGAAGATTGGGGTCAGAGTTAACCACACCCCCCCATCAATTTCTACATAGCAGCCAAAATACTTTCATAAAAATAATCAAACAAATATAATCAGGTCCCCACCCTAGTTAGAATTGGTCAGTAGCTTCTCATCGTTCTAGAAATCCAAAATCTGTACGATGATCTATACAAAGGAGGATTGCCTGGGAGAGTCTGGTTTGTGCCTTTTGTCCTGGTGTGATTTTTAAAATAATATATCTTTTTATTATGGTAAAATATACATAACAAAATTTGCCATCTCAACTATTTTTAAGTGCATAGTTCAGTGTGTCAGGTACATTCACATCATTGTGCAACCATCACTGCCATCCATCTCCAGAACTCTTTTCATCTTGCAAAACTGAACCTCTGTACTCATTAAACATTAACTCTCCATTTTCCTCTCCCCCAACCCCTGCAACCATGATTCTGCTTTCTGTCTCTATGAATTTCACTATTCGAGGTGCTTCATGTAAGTGGAAACACACAGTGTTTGTCTTTTCATGATTGGCTTATTTATAACCACTCCTACTTTCTTCCGGTTACTATTTGCATGGAATATCTTTTTCCATCCTTTCACTTTCAGCCTATTTGGTCTCTAAATCTAAAGTCTCTTGTAGATAGCACATAGTTGGATCATGTGTTTTAAATCCATTCTGCAAATCTTTGTCTTTTTTTTTTTTTTTTTGAGACAGAATCTTCCTCTGTTGATTGGAAAGTTTAATCCATTTACGTTTACAGTAATTACTCATAAGGAGGAATTCACTGGTGTCATTTTGCTATTTGTTTTCTGTATGCCTTATAGATTTTTATTGTCCCTCATTTCTTGTATTATTGTCTCCTGTTGGGTTTAATTGATTTTTTTTACAGTAAAATGTTTGAATTCCATTCTCATTTATTTTTGTGTATACTCTATAGCTATATTCTTTGTGGTTACCATGAAGATTACAATTAATATTCTAATGTCATAACGCTCCAACTTTAACTTATACCAACTTAACTTCGATAACATATGAAAACTCTGCCTCTATACAGCTCCTTCCTTGCCTCCTTTAAGTTATTGATGTTATAAAATTACATGTTTATACATTGTGTCTCAAAAAATATAAACTATTAAACTTTTAAATATAGTAATCTCTTACATTATATAGAAAACAAAATGGGAGTTCCAACCCAAGATTATAATAATACTGACTTTTAAACTATTAGGTTTTTTTTTAAAAAGTATCATTCTCTTAAATCACCTTAAGGATTCCCTTCTGCAATTTCTGCAGGGCAGGTCTATTGGTGATGAATTCCCTCAGCTTTTGTTTATCTGGGAATGTCTTGATTTCTTCCTCAATTTTGAAAGACATTTTCACTGGATATGGGATTCTTGCTTGACAGTTTTCTCTTTCTGCATTTTGAATACATCAACCTTCTAGCCTTCGAAGTTTCAGATGAGAAATTTGTTCATAATCTTGTTGAAGAACACTTGTATGTGATGAATTACTTCTCTCTTGTTGCTTCCAAGATTCTCTCTGTCTTTGCTTTTCACATATTGATTATAACGAGTCTTGGTGTGAGTCTCATTGAATTCATCCTACTGGAAGTTCATTGAGCTTCTTGGATATTTATATCCATGTCTATAATCAAATTTGGGAAATTTTTATCCATTATTTTTCCTAATAATCTGTCTGTCTCATTCTTTCTCTTTTCTCCTTTTGGAACTCCCACAATGTGTATGTTGGTCCATTTGATGGTATCCCACATGTCTTTTAGGCTCTGTTCACTTTTCTTTTGTCTTTTTTCTTTGTGTTCTTCAGACTCAATAATTTTAGTTGTCTTATTTTCAACTTCACCAATCTTTTTCTTCTTCCTGCTCGAATCTGCCTTTGAATTCCTCTAGTGAATTTTTCATTTTGGTTATTGTACTTTTCAGTTTCAGAATGTCTTTTTGGTTTCTTTGATATTTTCATTGCATTCACATATAATTTTCTTGACATTTTATTGGTTTATTGTTTTTTCCTTTGCATGAGCCATACTTTCCTGTTTCTTTGTATGCCCTTTGATTTTTTTAAAAAAATTGAAAACAGAACATTTAAATCTAATAATGTAGTAACTGGAAATCAGATTCTCCCCCTTCCTTGGGATTTGCTGATTTTTATTTGTGTTTTACTCTTTGATTGTTGTAAGCTGTCTCTGTGCCAGGGATTGGCATCAAGTGTAAACTTAAGATATTTTCAGGTCTTTTTTAAAGCCTGCATCTATCCTTGGGGATGCACCGTGACTTTCTACATTCTCAATTATGTGGTTGTTTTGGAATGTCCTAGACTTTAACTGTTTGGCTCCCAAAAAAGAAAAAAGATAAAGTGGGAGGAGCACTGGCCCTTTAATCCTATGGAAGTTGCTTTTGTCAGAGGGGAAGGGGCTTGCAACAGTTGTGGAGGGGACATTGCAACAATCACTGCTTGCTTGTGCACCTGCACTTCCAAAATCAGAAGCAGCAATCTGCAATCAGAATGTAGATCTCCAGTTTGTTGGAGGACAGGGTCCCTGTTACCCACCCCAGCTACCACAAGCTGTTGGCAAGCTGTACACAAACACATGCATGGCTGCCAGCCCTGGAACTGGGGATGGATAGTTGCTATGAGCTGAAATAGATCGAAACTAACTACAATTTACTGTTCAAGCCTTCCCCTGGAAGTTGCAAGCCTTCAAATATAGTCCATAGTTCCAAAATAGTTACATGAGACAGATTCTGCAATTGCTCTCTAGGTGGAGAGACAGATTCCTGGTGCTTCCTACTCTGCCATCTTCCCAGGTTCCTTTCCAGTCCTGGTGTGATTTTTGATGGCATCCTCTTCATGGACATGAGTATCCAGTTTGAACACTACACATGAAGCCTCTGCCATCAGCCTCATATTATGGCCTCCTCCCCTCCATTGTTGCTGTTCAGCTACACAGCTGGTCAGCCTCACTGTGCTCTTCTCTTCTTTCTCTTAGTAATAGCCCCCCACTGGTTAGCTGAGTCCACTATCTCATGGAGTAGAGACTATTTCTCAGCCTCCCTAGCAACCTGGTGTGGCCACTGACTGTTAAACAAAAAGATGTATGCAAAAATGATGGACACAAGTTCCACATAGAGTCCTTAAAGGGAGGAGGTATGTCCTTCTTCTTCCCTCTTCCTGAGCCTCCTTCGTGTACCCTGGATGTGGAGAAAGACTTATTGGACCACAGGACTGAGAGTGACACCGTGGAGACACTGGACAGCTGTGAATGACAGAGCCCCACACCATCCCCAGGTCACCTACCTACTGACAGTTACATAAGTGAGAATAAGAGGATGAATGTCTATTTACTTTAAGTCACTTTTATTTTAGATCCCTTTTACATCAGCTACATTACATCATATCCAAATAAAACAGAATTTGATACAGGAAGTGCCTAAAATATGTGGCCTTGACTTTTCAGTGGAAGTCAGTTATAAAGACTCAGAAATTGCAGGCTGGAGGGCCAGTGCCCCTTTTTATGGTAGAGCAAAATGCTTGGTGAAACTGTCTTTCGCAATAACCTGGAAGTCAGATCACATACTGACCAATCTTAGCTCTAGGGAAAATTGAAAATTCTGATGGGTATTGGCTGCTGCTTGCTGCTTTTTTGCAAAGCCCTAAAACGGGAGAGATGAACTCAGGCTAGAGACAGTCTGCTGGCAAGCAGTGATGGAAGGGGATTTTGTTTTGCAAAGGGCAGGGCTCAATGTCTGTAGCATAAAATGTAGGTTGACTGAGAGACTGCTTCAAAAAGCCAGCTGTTCCTGTGCCCCAGAATGAAACCATTATAAGTAAAGCTACAGGCTTAGGGGGAGATAAGTTTGTGACCCAAAGTCTTTTTCAGGCACCTCTGGTTTTTGTTTTTTGGTTTTTGCCAGACAATGGGTGGTGGGGAGAGAAGGCAGAGGTGGGGGGCGGGGAGTGGGGGGAGGAGGAGGAGGACTGAGAAGAGAGAGAAGAGAAGTAGAGTAAATGCCAGTTCAGTGTCAAACACTGGATCAAATGTTTGTGGCTTTTCTTCTCAAGCCCATTGTTTCAGAGGGTCTCAAATTGCTGTCGTTAAGTTGAGAGAAGACATGGATAGAACACAAGGCTAATAAATAAAAAACCAAAGGCCTCAGGTTTAGGAACTACTGATAATTGGCTGAAGTTACTTGCATATCGCACTGACCAGAAGCAACTAGACCAGGAGATGACTGAGTTTTTGAGGTAACTATATTGTTAAAGAAGTCAGATGTTTGACCTGCCCAAACCTATGGCCATTCCAACCCTAAAGCCACTGCTGGGCCCCTGAAATGGCACTGGCAGGAAGTGGGCTGTCAAAGTTGAACTGAACAGCTGCCAAGAACAAATTCACCAATGCTCATCTCGGATGTTGCCACAAGAGAGTGGATTAAGTCCAGAGGCCGAAGTCCAAGAACACTGGAGACAACATGCAGGGGTGTTCCTCCCAGAAAGCAGGATCTGGGGCTGCTAGATGGACCCACACACGTGTGCACACTCACACTTTTCACTCTGCAGACAGGACAGATAGCTTAACTTTTTTTTTTTTTTTATGAATGAGTGATCGCCGTAAATTCTTCATCTTTCTCTTTCCAAATTTCCAAAGGGTAGCCTTACAATTTCACTGGATATTAGGGCTGCCCTAAAAAGTACCACAAATGAGGTAGCTTAAACCACAGAGATTTATTATCTCACAGTTTTGGAGGCTGGAAGTCTGAGGTCAAGGTATTGGCAGGGTTGTTTCCTTCAGAGGCTGCGAGGGAGAATCTGTTTCTGGCCTCTCCTAGCTTCTGGCGGTTTGCTGGCAATCTTTTGTGTTCCTAGTCGTGTCTGTCTTCCTGTTCATGTGGCATTCGCCCCGTGTGCCTGTCTGAGTCCAAATGTCCCCATGTTATAAGGATACCCGTCTTGTTGGATCAGGGCTCACCCTATGCCAATATGGCCTCATCTTATCTAATTACATCTGCAACAGCTCTATTTCCAAATAAGTTCTCATTCTGAGTGACTGCAGGTTAGGACTTCAACATATGCCTACTGGGGAGACACAGTTCAACCCACGACACTGTTTCTTTTCCTCCAGTGTATAATGGATACATCAGGGACAGACAATTTGTCTCTTATTTTGTGGGTCCCCAGAAAGGAGTTCCACATCTGGGCCCACTGTGGGGAACTCAGCATCACCAAGAGGCTCTGAACCAGATGCAGCATCCAGATATGGTTTTGGAATTTTATCACTTGGGAAGCTGGTGGGTGTATTCCAAGGGGAAGAAGGTTATGTACAGCTTTTTGGATGGACAAAGGAACAAACCATAGCAGAAATTATTTTGCTCTCATAAGAGCAGAGTCTCCAGTTTTTATCTAGATACGTGACTGCTAAGAATAAAGGCCATATTTTCAGCCTCCCTTGCAGCTAGGTGTGGCTTTGGAACTAAATTTGGGCCAGTGTGCAATTTCTCGGTCATATCCTGAAAGGGAGATGTGTCTTTCTCCCTGTTCTTGACCCATCCCCCAATTCTGCTGCTTAGAACACAGGTGTAGGGGCAGCCCCTGTGAGCTCTGAGGACAAGGGCAGTTCCATTGCAAGGGAGCCAGACAGAAGAAGCCTGGCTCCTGGAACCTGGAGTACACACATCGTCCCAGTCCTGGACTGCTTAGTCATTTGGAACTGAGAGAAAATGAGTTCTACACTATCTGAGGCCAGGTGTATAGTTTTAAAATGACACTGACCTTTCCTTGGTTCCTTAAAAAGCCAGGTTTTTGGAGCCTTTGCACAAACTGTGCTCACTTCCTCCTCTTCTCTGCTGCCCCCTTCTCTAAATCCCATTCCCTCAAATTTCAACCAAACATCACTTTTTCAGAGAGCCCTTCCCGTTAGCACGTTAGAGGCTTGTTCAGGCCCTGCTCTTATGTACCCTTACGACATCCTACAAAACTCCTTTATAGCACAGAAATCAATTATAACTAAACATGAGTGGAATTATTTGATTAATAGTTGTCTCTATGACCATATCATAAGCTCCTGAGTGGTGGGTGGCTGTATTAGGTTGGTGCAAAAGTAACTGAGGTTTCAGCATTGTTGAAATTTGCCGTTTGATATTGGAATACCTGCTTAAATAAATGTGGTTATGTTAGACATCACTTTAATGCACACTTCTCGATTTATGTTTTTCATTAGACTTATTACTTGCTGTTAATTTTATATTTATTTTAGACA
>CAUYPO010016907.1:0-62046 GCA_963574435.1 Cheirogaleus major | reverse complement strand
AGTTTGAGGTTGCTGTGAGCTAGGCTGATGCCACAGCACTCTAGCTCAGGCAACAGAGTGAGACTCTGTTCCCTGACCACAGTGAAAAGGCATTAAAAGGAACACACAAAAATAGGATGGTAGGGGTTAGTTGTAACAGGGAGTTCAACATAACTTAGCCTGACATACGCCCAAGTGTAAGTTAGCAGTGAGTGTTGTGCAATACTGTACCTGGTATATATGACATGCCAATATTTGTCTCCCCAACCCCCCACTTCTAAAGACCACTTATCACTCTTGCCCTCAACCCCCTGATACTTCAAGCTTACAACTGGGTTCTTCTCTGGGTCTGCTCCTCTTAGAAGGAAAGGAAGGCATTCCTTTCATGTGCTAGTTGGCTCTCTTCATAGTTCAATCTTGTCTACAGTATAATTTGCAAAAACTTTCCAAGTTTCTGAATGTCAGTAGCATTGTAGCCTAGTTTCAGCACTGGCATACCGTTTTCCTCTAATTTTATATTCCTTTGGTTGTTTCAATGAGAATTTAAAATGAGTAGCTAAATGCATATGCTCAAATCACTTCCTTAAGTCATAACCCACATGTCTTTTCTAATAAACAGGGTTTTTTTTTTAAATTTCAAAGCACCAAGAAATATAGAATTTCACAAACTTTTCCTGGCTCATGAAACTACATATTTAGTTTTTTCTTTAATTACCTCCAAAAATATAGCTAAAGTAAAAAGGCCTCCCAATATATCTGTACCAGAAAAAAATATTACCATAGAGTTAATAGGCATATTCTTCCTACATTACCTTAATAAAAATGGAACAGAAGGATTTTTAGATTCATATTACTGTCTGGGAAGCTGAAAGGTAAAGAAAGAAACTTGGGGGAGTGGAAGGGGAAAAAAGGATGAAATTAGTGACAGACCAAATAGCTAAAGTCCTTGTTCAATCACAGCCATAAAACGTGTGCAAGCGTGCACACACGCACACACGCACACACACACACACACACACACAGCCTACTTTATTAAAATGCATAAAGCAGCCAGAAGCAGGAGCACCAATAAATTCTTCTGTATAAGCAGCATTTTTTAATGGCTCCCTGAACACTAATAACCACTGCTCTCTTATGTGTATTTGACTCTGTTTAACCTTTTTCTGGTGCTTTTTAACTTCTCTAAGTCAGGTACTAATATGGAACTAATGTGGGGTTTATTTTCCCTATAGGAATAGCAAAAAGAGCAGTGCACATTATCGTAATCATACAAGTCCTCCTAGCAACGGTAGGACTTTAGATCAAAGCCCATACATTATAGCCCAGGAAAAGAATTTAATAACAATTGCAAGGCTAAGCAATCTTGTTTTTCAACATCAGATATTTTATTGAATATTAGTCACGGAAAAAAAATACTTTTGGCAAGCAAGCGACCCAGCAGGAGAGAGTATGGACATCCTTTCAGTCCTGGCTGAGTTGCTGTTGGCCTCTTTTGCAAGGATGGCCGTGTAATGACCGACCATCACAGCCTGACACTGATGAAGGATGGTTGGAAACGTGAACCCGTTTTATCTTTGGAAGATGAATTTTTAGGTGGTTTTCACTGCTGGAAATAATAAAATGTAAGTGGAGGGGGTAGGCACAATGTCACATTTCTGATCACATCAAGCGTGCACCTCAATATTCCAGGTTCATTGGGAGCTGCTAACTTGAAATGTATTAAAACATAACCTAGACTCAGCATTTCTGCCTGTTTCATTTAAGGGGCATGTGTGTGTGTGTGCATGTATGTGTGTGCTTATGATTTTTCTCTTTCAAGGTACCTTGGAGATGCAGCAAACACTTCCACAGTGGAAATGAAAAAGATGCATCAAGATTTTTTCCCCCTGACTTTTAGCTGCTGGATACTTTTCAATTCTTTTATTTCTCAAATACAGAGGTCACCCCAGCATCCTGACAGTGCAGTAGTTGTGTTCCAGCTGCATTAATCCATTTCCTGCTGAGCTTCCACAGAAAGAGGAATTCATTTGACGCCAGCAGGGAGAAGACAAGGGAAAAATTAAGAGAGAATGAATAAATATATAATTTAACAAAAGAGAACAGCCAAGAACAAAGTAAATGACTATATGTGGCTATGGATAAATGGGGAGCCCTGAGTCAAGTCATATAGAAAAGGGGTACCAGGATCCAACATATATTCTTTAAAAAAAAAAAAAAGAAATGAGATTTTATGGGTTTTCAATGAAACGTAGCTACTGTAGGTTTTTATCTGGGTCCAATTTAAATAACACCTTGAAATAAGAACTGGGTTCATCACTTCTCTCCGCTGAATAAGGACATACCTACTGAGCAGACTGTAGCAGTAAAATTCATTGTTTCCACTATTAGCCCAGTTTTTTCCTCAAAGCTATAGTCAGACATGTGACTGAGCCAGCATGGTTTTAAACCATCACTCTGACACCCTAAATATGTTCTTCCTATTTAGAAATGCAGAATGTTTGCACTTATAATTATTTTCAGGTAGAAGAACACATAGACAGATGAACTTGGGTAATATCTACCTCTTTTGTCTAAAGCTAGCTGGGAACACTAAAAATATCCACTCCTAAGATACATATCTGCAAGAGGAAAAGTTGAAACACATTCCCTTTTGATTTATAAGATAGCTAGAATATCTGGCATAAGCAGATTTGCCTGGTAAATAAATACTGAAATACTGCAATTTTGAAAATACAGCCTTAAAGATATCATTCACAGCGTGATATTCAAGAAAGAACTTGGAACTATAGCATTCAGCATGATGCAATTAAAAAGGTGCAGGTATATGGCTAATTAGCCAATATGATTTTAACATATATATCTCATTTTCCTCAAATCATATTTATGCAGTAAAAACTTAAATCAAAGCAATATATTTATTTTATGAATAACTTCGCTCTCACCTGCAAAACTGGAGATTTAATGTCTATGACCTTTCCTTTCTCCCTCTCATTCTCTAAAGAGACCAACAGCAGAAAGGGCTAGAGTGCAATGGCGTCAGCCTAGCTCACACCAACCTCAAACTCCTGGGTTCAAGCGATCCTTCTGCCTCAGCCTCCCGAGTAGCTGGGACTATAGGCATGCGCCACCATGCCCGGCTAATGTTGTCTATATATTTTTAGTTGGCCAATTAATTTCTTTCTATTTTTAGTAGAGATGGGGTCTCGCTCTTGCTCAGTCTGGACTCAAACTCCTGACCTTGAACGATCCTCCTGCCTCGGCCTCCCAGAGTGCTAAGATTACAGGTGTGAGCCACTGCACCCAGCCTATTTTATTATCCCTGGTTTATAGAGGAAGAAACTCAGTCTTGGAGAAGTTAACAACTTTTTTAAGGTCACATGACCCATAGTCAAGATTTGAATGGAGACCAGTCTAACTCCAGAGATGATCTTCTCAATCACTCACTTACTGCCTCTCCGATACTGACACATTCTAAGCCAAGATACAGGAGTATATGATTCCTACTCACAGGTGTTCCAACATTAATATAAAACTGTATATCCTTCTGTGCATTTTAGAGTCCATGTTCATCTAAAAAATCCCAAGGGTCAGTGTGTTACAAATCCTACCTTAAAGAATCATATGTCCGATTTGACCACAAATACCTTCAACCATTGAGATTTTCACTTTCATGTCCTACCTCGAAAATAATCATGGATAGCATCAGCTTCAAAAATGAAGAACAATAACTAGAAATCTACATGAGCCACTTTCTTTGAGGAAAAAAACTTTCTAAAATTTTTTTCTACCACGTAGCTGCGTACATATTTCAAAATACGAAACTCTTTCAACTCCTGCGACGGCAATTCTGCATTCCTTCTTAAATGGCCCCGCTTTTACAAAGAGTAGATGGGGTTCCCAGCTCCACACAGCAATAATAGTGATAATAATACCTTGTGTTTCTATAGAGCCTTTTCTCCAAGGAGCTCCAAGTTATTGGATTAACTCCACCAGTTTCCCTTGCCAACACAATTCCAAATATAATATTACCTTTTATTACTGTGCATTATAAAGAGAGAAAAAGCATTTGAAGTACAAATAGTATGCTAAAGAACCAACAAATACAGATTATCCGTAATGCAAACATATTTCAAGAAAAACGTACATATTTTAACACATATTGAGGCCCATTATTAGGAGAATTCTTAATTTTTTTTTTTTTTTTTTACATTTAACTGAATTATTTTTCCATGGCTAATGGTTACCAGTCAAGTTTTAACTATCTGAATGTTTGGTTAAAACAGAAGGAGATCATCTATTTGGCATTTTTGTACCTATATGTATTATAAAATTGAATCTTGAGGCCGGGAGCGGTGGCTCACGTCTGTAATCCCAGCACTCTGGGAGGCCGAGGCGAGTGGATTGTTTGAGCTCAGGAGTTCGAGACCAGCCTAAGCAAGGGCGAGACCCAGTCTCTACCAAAAAAATAGAAAGAAATTAATTGGCCAACTAAAAACATGTAGGAAAAAATTAGCCAGGCATGGTGGCGCATGCATGTAGTCCCAGCTATTCGGGAGGCTGAGGCAGGAGGATCGCTGTGCCCAGGAGATTGAGGTTGCTGTGCGCTAGGCTGACGCCACGGCAATCTAGCCGGGGCAACAAAGAGTGAGACTCTGTCTCAAAAAAAAAAAAAAAAAAAAAATGGAATCTTGAAAAAGATTTCTGAATGTGGACAAGCTCTTTTCTCTTTTAATTCAATAGCATCTTGAGAAAATACCCTGTATAAAAGGGGGAAAAAATCCAAGATAACTGTACTTCCTGAGGCAGCTAACCAACTGTTTTCTTGCAGGAAGCCAAGATTGTAACCCATGTGCCAAATAGTTTCGTGTTTGCTCCTACCACAAGTATCTCTATATCATACATTTAACTTGCCCACACTGTGCTGATTCAAACACAGGGACTGCTCACTTACCATGACAACGAAAGCTATTCAAAGAATCAACACCCCCACCACCACCACCAAAGTTTTTTACCTTTTAGAAAAAAATAGTATAATTATGTGGACAATATGATGCTGTCTGACCCACATGGCTTCTTTCTTCCCAGCAATATCCATGCAAGTAAGAATCCAGACAGCCAGATGTGGAGTGTTTACTTTCGTGATCTCATTGTTTATGACAGTCCAGTCAAACCGAAACTTTTCTGTGAATCAAGCCCCAGTTTCCCGGTTGCTGAGTAGGAACGCTCCTGTGGACGTCTGCACGTGTCTGGAACTGACTTCAGAAGCAAAACGGGGACGGCCAGCACATGGGCTCAGAATGCACAGAAAGTTGTCTCGTGAGGGGAAAGATTAGAATTTCATGATCACAGCGGAGGGAGTTGTTAACTCAGCAATTCCAGACAGAGTGTCCTGCCAAGCAGTGGAGGGTGAATTGGGGGAGACAGAATAGGGTAAGAAATGAAAACATGAGACCAGAATGTCAAAAATTAAGAATTAGAGTGATAAAAGTAAAAGTTAAGACAATGACTAGATATGCTATATTCACATAGTTTGCAAATGCCTATAAAAAAGGCATTACCTGGTAGGACTTTATAGTTAAGGTTGAGCGCCTGAGGGTGGGACCGCATTCTCTGTGGCCAAGAACCTGCAAAAGCAGGCCCATGTAGCTGGGATGGAGGCAGCCCAGGGAAGAGCGGGGGGAGATGAGGATAGAGATCTGGAGGGGTCTACACAGAGTCAAGCCTGGTACACCATGGCAACAACTCTAGGTTTTACTCTGAGAGGACATAGCAAAATAAGCTTTCGGCAGGGAAGAAGCAAGCCTGATTTATCTTTCGAAGAGACCACTTGGCTGGCTGCAGAACATCTAGTGGAAGGGAAGCAGGAGCCTAGAAAGAAAGCTACTGCAGTGGTCCCAGCAAAGATGATGAATCTTGGACTCGGTTGTCATCATCAGGAGGTGAGAAGTAGCTGGATCTTGGATCTATTTAAAATTGGACCCAGAGAATTTGCAAATTACTAGGGGTAGTGGGTGGGCGGAAAAGAGAGGAGTCAAGAAAGAGATGGAGTGTGTAGTTTCCAACAACAAAAAAAAGATAATTTTAGGGTTAGATTTGTAGAAAGATGACCCCAAAATAGGTCCTTATTAGCACCAAGTTTTCAATGTCTTGGCCAAAAAAAAAAAAAAATGCCAGTAATCTCTTTAGAAATTATTTAACTGTCATATAAATGTACTGATTTGGGAAAATATTATGAGATGCATAAAAGCAACTCAAATTCTATTTTCTTTAGTTAAAGCTTTATAACTCAGCACAGCTGCAGACTGCCCAGGCATAATTATAGCTCCACCTGGCAGGCAGGCCCCTGGGTTGGAAGCATAGCATTTCATTAATAAAATCAAAGAATGTGTGAAATTGTATTTTTAAAACAGTGGAGATGGAAGGAGGCTCGTAGGTGGCAGGCTCTCTTTGCTAGGCCACAACCATGTGTTGAAATGTCACATGAACATCACCTGTCACCGATCTCCTCTTGGCACGAGGGAGGCTGCCCTTACCATGGCGTGTTCACCATGGCGTAAGACACTGGGCCTTCTTAACGTAGAGACTCTTGTAATTTCACAGCATTTCAGGAAAGGAAAAGGCACAACCCACAAGCACCTTTATTGTACTCACGTCCTGCAAATGTCTTTGTTTTCTTGAGACTACCAGGTCACCAACGAGCAGCATTAAAAGAACATGTGTACTACTGATAACAACTATATTGACCACTATCCAACAATTTCTCATTTATGTATTCACCCAACTATTTGCATGTCGCTAGACTATTAAATTATTGCATCCAATAACTAGCAATCTGACTCCCCAAAATGACATCTTCAACTACTCCCAGAGCTACCAACAAAATTCAAATGCTTTTTAACAAGAGCAAAAATCTATGTTTGGGCTCTGTGGGATCTAATCCTTAATAAAGAGAAGAAAATTTAATTGTATGTTATTTTAAAGTATCCATCTTACAGATGAGAATAATTAGATTTTGTACCTAGGCTCTAATGTTATAAACCCAAATAACATTCCTTCAAAGTAAGCAAAGTAAAATATGTTTTTAGAAACAAAAGAATTGATAACCACTATTATATAATATAAAATTATATAGTAGCAGTTGTTAACAGAGCTCTTTTAAAAATCTACAGAATAAGTAAACAAAAATAAGTAATGTATATGAACAATTTAAAATTGATTTAATAATTCTATAGAATTTTTTTCAAAAGCCCATAAAACATTTTTTAACTAATCCAGTAATAAGTTATGTCTCCCACTAATAAGAATCATAACTTTTTGGAGAAATAACAGATTCCATATCCGAGGCAGGAATTGTACAAGATAAGCCTGGGACCTCTTGCTGTAGCAGGAAACAAGAAAGCTATGAAAGACTCCAAGAATCACATGAAAAGGACCTCCCCCTGGTCAAAGCTAGGACAATGTGAACATCAAAAAAGTACTGACTACAATGGACTGAAACACATCAAATATAATAAAATCGATGTATTTATAATAACATTTAAAAAGTGATCCATTCTGGAGGTTTCTAAAGCACAAACTCATTCTGGAAAATGGTAAATAAAATATTCAAAGATGTATTCTCCCGTTCTCTGTGAAATTTATTTCCAGGTAAATATGTAGTTGATGTAAAGAAGCAATAGAAGTGAAACTCACCATTTTGCAACCCCTAATAAAATGAAGTATCTGGGCAATTCTCATGGCTGGCTGCTAACACCATTAGATAAGACTGATGGGGGCCGGGCGCGGTAGCTCATGTCTGTAATCCTAGCACTCTGAGAGGCTGAAGCAGGTGGATCACTCAAGGTCAGGAGTCGAAACCAGTCTGAGCAAGAGTGAGACCCCATCTCTACTAAAAATAGAAAGAAATTAATTAGCTAACTAAAAATATATATAGAAAAAATTAGCCGATCATGGTGGCACATGCCTGTAGTCCCAGCTACTTGGGAGGCTGAGGCAGAAGGATTGCTCGAGCCCAGTAGTTTGAGGATGCTGTGAGCTAGGCTGATGCCACGGCACTCTAGCCCAGGCAACACAGTGAGACTCTGTCTCAAAAAAAAAAAAAAAAGAAGAAGACGACGACTGATGGGAAACCTTATAATGGATGGATTGGGCTAGAAACATCTAAGCCTATGATCAAACTTAATATCATGAGAAGAGAAACAATCAGACACTGTGAATCTCTTGATATGATATAATGGAAAGTATACAGAACCATCTATGAGAGATTCTTGCCCCAAATCCTAACCTCACACCTGAGTCTGATCAAGCCTTTGGTTGTAACCGCCAGTTTGCAACAAGTGTAGGGATAGAGGAACATGTTAAACAACACCACGTGTATACAATCAACCGAGTCCAGAACTATGAAATTTTACAGAACAAACGCTTCATTTATTTATCAAAAAAAAAAAAAATGAAGAACAGGGAGGAGGAGGAAGGGCTGCTATGGATAGAAAGAGATCTCTCAACCAAATGCCACATCATGGGCCTTATTTGGGTGTTGATTCAAATAAACCAACCGTAAAAAGATATTCATGAGATAAGTGGGAAATGTAAACACTGGCTATTAAAGGATAGAAAGAATTTTTGTTACTATTTCACTTGGAGATGAAGTTTATGTAATAGTCCATATCTTATCTGTAAGATGGGTACTTTGAAAAGATATCTGAAAAGATAGAATCTGTTAGAGATGTGAATAGAAGTACTCACAGATAAAATGATAGGTCTGGCTTTGCTTTAAAATAACCCAGAAGGATGGGGGAACAGGATAGGGATAAACAAGATTGACCATATTTCTTGAAACTGGTGGCATAAAACGAGGGCTTCATTATTCTAGTCTCTCTACTTTTGTGTATGTTTAAAATTTTTCATAATAAAAAGAGTTTTTTTTAAAACATAATGACATGACAACATCACATATCAAAATGAGTATAAATAGGCCACGTGTGGTGACTCACACCTGTAATCCTAGCACTCTGGGAGGCCGAGGCAGGAGGATCGCTTGAGCTCAGGAGTTCCAGACCAGCCTGAGCAAGAGCAAGACCCCGTCTCTACTAACAATATAAAAATTAGCCGGGCATCGTAGCGTGGGCCTGCAGTCCTAGCTACTTGGGAGGCCGAGGCAGGAGGATCGCTTGAGCTCAGGTTCAAGGTTACACTGAGCTATGATCATGCCACTGCACTCCAGCCTGTGGGACAGAGTGAGACCTGATCTCTTAAGAAAAAAAAAAGAAAAAGAAAAAGAATGGCACCTGGTATTTTTGAATCAATAAAAGAAAGAACAAATAAATGAATAAAACCATTTGGACTGATGCCCTTTTGGGGTTACATCTCAAACTATCTTTTTAATAAATAAATCAACTTCTATTTATTTTGTGGTTATTAGTATGTTTATGTTTTTCTCTATGTTTCCTTGAGTCAATCTGAGTCATTTTTATTATCTTAAAAATCATCCATTTTATCTATTTTATTGCAACCTAATAGTATTTCATGCTTAAAATTTTTGTCATGTTTGTGAGTGTGGCCTCTTTTTCGATTTCAAAGTGTTTATTTAGGTTTTATTTCTTATTTTCTTAGTTATACTTACCAGAGATTTATCTTATTAATGTTTTAAAATTACAGATTTTGGTTTTATTTTCAAGTATGCCCTTTTTTTAAAAAAAAACCTGATTTCTATTTTTATGTTGATTAATTTTTCCCTTCCTTATTTTCACTCATTTTATTTCTAGCTTTTAGAGTTGTACATTTAATTTACCATATTTTTTAAGAAAAAAAATTAAGACATCTTCAGCTGAGTACCTATTTACACTCTTTTTTTTGAGACAGAGTCTTACTGTGTTGTCCGGGCTAGAGTGCCATGGCATCATCCTAGCTCACAGCAACTTCAAAATCCTGGGCCTCTCTGATGGCCCCAGTGATTTGCATAGCCACACCTTTTCGTGAACCCTGCTCCTTCTGAGTATGGGCTGGATCTAGTGATTCACTTGTAATGAATAAAATATGGTGATAGTGATGGGATACAACTTTTATTTTAATTTCAAAAAATGTATGGAGTACAAGTGTTTTTTGTTACATGGATGAATTATGCTGAAGTCAGGGCTTTCACCTGTCACCAGAATAGTGTACATTGTACCCAATAGGTAACTTTTTATCCCTCACCCTCACCCTCCCCCTTCTTAGTTTTCAATGTCTGTTACATCACGTTATGACCATATATAATATATCTCTCGTTTAGCTCCAATTTATTAGTGAGAACATGTGGTGTTTGTTTTTCCATTCCTGAGATCCTTCACTTAGGACAATGGTCTCTGGTTCCATCCAAGTTGCTGCAAAAGACATTATTTCATTCCTTCTTGTGGCTAAATGGTACTCTGTAATGTATATATACACCGCATTTTCTTTATTCACTCATCAGTTGATGGGCACTTAGGTTGATTCCATATCTTTGTGATTGTAAATTGTGCTGCAACAAACATTCGGGCACAGGTGTGTTTTTGATAAATGACTCCTTTTCCTTTGGGTACATACCCAGGTATTGCTGGATCGAATGGTAAGTCTACTTCTAAGATTAGGTTACAAAGAGATGGTGGTTTCCTCTTGCTTCTTGTAATGGAAGCCAGCCGCCATGTTGTGAGCTGCTCTACCGAGAGGCCCCTGTGGCAAAGAAGTGAGGGAGGGCCCTGGCCAACAGACAGCAAGTGACTGAGCCTTCAGTCCAACAGCCTCACAAAGAAGTGAATCCCGCCAACAACCACATGAGTGAGATTGGAAGCAGATCCTTCCCCACAGGAGCCTTCAGATGAGACCACGGCCCTGACCAACACCTTAGTTGCAACCTTGTGAGAGACCTTGAGGCAGAGGATCCAGCCAAGCCCCAGCCCGATTCCTGACTCAAGGAAACTGGGAGATAATAAATGTTTGTTGTTTTAAGCTGCTACATTTGAGGGGAATTTGTTACACAGAAATGGATAATGAAGACAGTCCCATTTTTATCAAAAAAAGAGTTAAACTCTATTATATAAGTGTTTGTGTAGAGGGGACTGGGAACAAGGACACACAGAGAGATGACTGGAAGGAAAACCTCCAACAGCTAATGGAAGTTATTTCTGGGGCATGAAATTCAGAGAGAGGGAAAATGGGAATTTTTACTTCCATTATTGTTTGAATTTATTCCAGCAACTCCTGATTACTCAGTCTACATACCTATTTTTTTAAAATTTTTCTGCATAATTACTTTTACATCATATTCGTGACTCGGCAATAGTAAGGTACTACTCTGAGCTGTTTAGCTAAGGGTAGCAGTAGATTTTCACCAACTCATTCACATACCTCCACTCTTGTAACAAATGGCCTGTTCTTTCTGAGACACAGACTTCCAGCAACGAAACAGAGCAAAACTAATTGACCCTTTCAGAAGCTGAACCCTTGGTTTATCAGATTAAGGAATAAATTTTTGTAAAAAGTGGATTGTAACTACCATTACCACCAACTCCAGTAACCCCAAATCTCAAATGATCAGAACTTCTTCCATATTCTGAAGAATTTCAATCTTCCCATATCAGGAAATGCATTAGCAGAGCAAAGGAACCCCTGGGTCATATATTGCTCATTTCTTTCCTTCAGCAACCATATTACTCATGAACAAGTCCAAGAAACAATACGCATCTTGAATTGGATCACTTTTTTTGACTGTTATTGCTACTGCCTGAATCCAAGCCACTCTCATTGCTCTCTTATACCACTAAATAGACCACTGCATAGCCCACTATATAGATCACTGCATAGACCACCATATATACCATTGCATAGCCCACTGTACAAACCACTGTATAGCCCACTGCATAGACCACAGCACAGATCACTGCATAGCTCACACTATATAGACCATTGTATAGCCCACTGCATAGCCTACTGTATAGACCATTGTATAACCCACTGCATAGCTCACTGTATAGACCATTGTATAACCCACTGCATAGCCTACTGTATAGACCATTGTATAGCCCACTGCATAGCCTACTATATAGACCATTGTATAGCCCACTGCATAGCCTACTGTATAGCCCACTGCATAGCCTACTGTATAGACCATTGTATAACCCACTGCATAGCCTACTATATAGACCATTGTATAGCCCACTGCATAGCCTACTGTATAGCCCACTGCATAGCCTACTGTATAGAGGACTGTATAGCCCACTGCATAGCCTACTATATAGACCATTGTATAGCCCACTGCATAGCCTACTGTATAGACCATTGTATAACCCACTGCATAGCCTACTGTATAGACCATTGTATAGCCCACTGCATAGCTCACTGTATAGACCATTGTATAACCCACTGCATAGCCTACTATATAGACCATTGTATAGCCCACTGCATAGCCTACTGTGTAGACCATTGTATAGCCCACTGCATAGCCTACTGTGTAGACCATTGTATAGCCCACTGCATAGCTCACTGTATAGCCCACTGCATAGCCCACTGCATAGCCTACTGTATGGACCACTGTATAGCCCACTGCATAGCCTACTATATAGACCACTGCATAGCTCACTGTATAGACCATTGTATAGCCCACTGTATAGCCTACTGTATAGCCCACTGCATAGCCTACTGTATAGAGGACTGTATAGCCCACTGCATAGCCTACTGTATAGACCACTGTATAGCTCACTGTATAGACCATTGTATAGCCCACTGAATAGCCTACTGTATAGCTCACTGTATAGCCCACTGCATAGCTCTTTCCCTGGCCTCCATCCTTCCACGTTTGCCTGCCTATAAATCATTCCTCACACAGAAGATAGCATGATCTTTTTTTTTAATTTTTTTACTTTGTATTTTGAAATGATTTTAGAGTTACAGAAAATTTACAATAGTACAAGAATAAAACAAAGAATCCCTGCATACCTTTCTCCCAAATTCCCCAGAAGAAGTAACACTTACCACATTTGCTTACCATGACTCTACACATAAAACACACACACACACATTTTCTGAAGTATTGAGGTATCTCATCCTTTTACCCACAAATACTTCCAGGTATATTTCCTAAAAACAAGAACTTTTTCTTAATAAACAAAGCACTGTTATCAAAATCAGGAAATACCGATACAATTTTATTATCTACAGACCTTAATCATATTTCACCAACTGCCCCAATAACAAAGTCATCTTTTAAAGAGTCAATCAAACCATGTCACTCTCTTGCTTAAAATGCTCCAATGGTTGCCCATTGCTTGTAATAATATCCAAATTCCTTACTATGGTCTACAAGGCCTGCTCAAGCTCCTGCCTACTTCTCCACCCTCATTTCCTAACATTCTCCCTAATTCTCACTTTTATCCAGCCCCACAGGTCTTCTCTCTAGTCCTCCAGCACATCATCTCATTTCTACCCCAGGGCTTTTGCATCTACCATTGCCTCTATCTGGAATGGTCTTTCCCGCAAATCTTCAATGGTGGAGCCCTTCTCATTGACTTCATGTTATATTGACTTCTCCTTGCATGATTTTTAGGAGGCCAGATGGAGATATTTAATTCCAGATTGACACTATGTTCCCACAAGAACACAGTAGGATTGAATTCTCTATACTTTTGTGAATATTTTATTGTATTCAAATTATTTATGAATTGTTAATCAGTATATGGTACTTATGGAATATTCAAATTAAATAAAAACCTTCCTCTTAAATCTCTCTAGATAAACAGCAACGTGTACTGCTATATTGTGGCTCTTAAATATTTACCGCAAGTTGATATCATTAACTAACGATTCTTTTTTTCTATCTCCAACATACTAACAGTGTAAAAGAATATGTATTATAACCCAAATGCGAGCTTATCTACAAGTAATTCAACAGTGAAATTTTTCTGATTACAAGATGTGATTCTAAGGACATAGATAAAATACTTTAATAATCCTATAGAACCCATGTTAATGCGTACGTAATGCCTCTGTATAATGAGGTGTGCTCTAAACATTGCTCAGAACCACAGCAGCCACCTAGAGTCATAAAGACAGTACCGTAGGAACTCGAAAATCATGTCAACTCTAAAACTGAAATGACAAGAAGTGGAAAATGATTATTGTGATTATTTTGGGGCTTTATGTCATTTCTCTGTGGTGCCATCCTATGCTGCCCTACTCCAGGTAGCAATCTCTCTCCTTCCCACGCTCAGTGACAAGGATTACATGTTTGAATAAAATGTCAACATCCCACATTATGCAGGGTAACGGGAATGCATCATCTAAATATCATTACAATCAAGGACTGTCATGTTCAAGTTCTCCCTCACTATTCACAGAGGAAAGAAACAACATCTTTAAGACCTTGCCTGAATTTTGCAGCTAAAATCCACTTGATTTCAAGGTGACGGAGGGTATTCGTAAGAGCTGTTACCTCCTTGGATAATTATAAAGCTAGAGAAAGGCTGCAAGATGGAGCAAAAGAAGATTAACACCTCTGCCCACTGCTGCAGTATCACCAAGGCAGGGACACTGGCCACCCAGAAGTAAGAAAGCTGCTGCGATCCCTGCCGATTGGGAAGAAAAATTGAAATAACGTGGAAGTAAGGAAAGCTTTCTCAACAACTAAAAACGCAGAGCTTGCTTTATCTTTTTGAAAGCAACAGCTATTTGTGGCTGAGAACAGAGGGTTTTGAATACTGTCAAGGGCACAACTGCAAAATCGTGAGTTGGTTGGCAACATCAAAAGGTACGAAGAACAAAGGGATAAAAGTAAATAGAAGGATGGCGGAGATGCAAAACATAGGGGACTGGGGACAGGATTCACATCTGGCGTTGGCACATGCACACAAGCAATGGAGAAACTGATTAATTACTAAAGCTCTGCCACTCTGTTGTCGTTGCAGAAGATCTCGGCCGGTGGGATTTAGAACTGCTCCTTTCAGTTTAGTTCAACTCAGAAAACCCATTCTAATCCAGTGACTTCTGAATCCTAACCAACTGGGATATAAGAAAAAGACGTGCAAACTTTTTGTATTTATTTTTTATCTCACTCTTTTAAAATGTCTCTCTTGTATATGTTATAAAATGTATGTATTCTAACAGAACAATATGTAGATGGCTAAATACGTAGTGAAAGTAAGTGGTCAAAAACCATCTATTGATAAGTGGTATGTGATCCTAAAATTATGCAGATTCTGATTCAATACCTCTAGGTTGGGGCCTTGGAGTATGTGACAACCCTCCAGGGGACTCTGATGGACATGTTTTACCTGTATTAATTCATTTTAATCCTTACAACAGTTCTACCATTAGATTGTATGACCTACTAAGGCAGGTATTAGAACTGTCCCCATTGTACAGATGAGAAAACTAAGGCACAGGGTGGTTAAGTAGTTTTCCAAGTTTTCACAGCTATGAAGGCACCAGTGCCAGTGTTCTTAAGCATTCCATGATATAGTCTCAAGAAGTCAGGCAACCATGATTGACCCAAGATAAGGTTAAGCAGAAAAGACTGAAGAAGTTAAAATCCCAGGTAGAAGAGACGCAGGGGTCTCCAGTGGGAAGCTCCATCAGTCTGCAAGACCCCTAACAAAGGGCCATCGCACCCAGGAGGGCCAACGTAGACTCAAAAAACAAAAAAGAATCCCTCACGTGTGTTAGTCGCATTTGTTTGGTTTCATGAGATGGGATTATTCTAGGAAGACAAAGATAGGAAATAAGACACAAAGATTGCTTCAATAAAATATCACCCAACCTGAGCAGTTCACTGTCATTTTTTTTTAAATGGAAGCCATTCCCCGCATGGAACTAATTATCGCCATCTGCGGCTCTATACTTCTATTTCCTCTCTAGCAGCTCGTTCTTCAAAAACTCAGTAGCTTCCTCTCTTTACATTTGTAAATGCTATTGACTATGGATAAAATCCATGTTTACTTTCTATTCAAAACCCCATAGGAAAGCTTGTTTTAATCACCCACAGATGTTTCATTCAGTTCTGCTTAGCTTGGCACAGGACTTCAGAAGGAAAGAAAAGAAAAATCTTTATTTTATATTTCAATTGTAGATTGTTACAGACTAAATAAAATGCCAAATTGTTATTGGAAACAACACAGCCACTGTAATAACGATAGTCGACATCTCATTTTTACAATTATAATTTTTTCTGGCATGTGTTTAACTCAAGATGGTTTCCATATTTTTCAAAGGGCGTTCTCCCCCCTTTTCCCTGAATGAACCTTCGGTGAAGCCATAGAACTTTGTAATTTATTTTTAATGCATTCTTGTACATTTGAGAAAAATTGAAATTATTGTACGATGTATCGTGATTAGGGCTTTTAAATAATTTCTACCCTTGTGGTGTCATGTTTTTATATGTATTATCTTTTTTAATTCCTTTAAACTAACCCCCAAGACCATTTCATACACATCTAATACTCTACAGGTCAGCTTTTCCTTGTTTCCCTTTTATTTTTTATTTCTTAACTAAAAAACATGAATGACATAAACATTCACTGTGAATTATACCTACACTTCATAGTTATTAAATAAAAGGGGGAAAGGCAGCTTTTCTGGCAGAAAGAGTATTTCTATGAATTTCTGGAAGATTCTCTACTTATCTCCAAAAACTGTGACATGAAAGGTTAATATTCCATTTCTTTATAATCCCACCCATCTCCAATCACCCAAAGTTCACCTGATTCACTAAAACCCAGAAACTTTTAATGAGGTTCTTTCTGATTTCTTTTCACGCCACTAATGCAAAGAATCAAACTACACTCCACAAGCCCTAAGTCCAAAATTTACCAAATATTTACTGCTTCCTAAGTCCAGCCAATCACATTGCTCCTTTAAAAGCATTTCATTTAAATTAGATTTACATGGCAGAGCTAATTATAAACTTTCTTCTCATTCCAGTGTGTTAAAATATCATGGATACTAACTCTGATTGTTTGGTTTTGATTCAGTACACATGGTTCCCATTGAAGAAAAGAACAAAAAAGCTTCTCAAATAAAGATGACCCCAGAACGAGTCCATCTGGCTTAAAGAGAAGTCCAGTTATGGCTCCTTGTAATGGTTTCAATACACATGTCAAAACTCCGGTTTCAATGAGCTGATTTTGCTCTATCATAATTTGATCTTATTGTTCTTTTCCATATATCTTTTCAGAATACCTGGGAGATATTCAAAGAACATGTGCAATCCTGGCAAAAAGAGACCATAGATGAGGGGCAATGATCAAGATTGCATCTGCGAGAAGCTACGAAATCAAATGTTTTGAGTCAACCTAGAGAAGGAAAGAGTTTTCTTTACACAGCCATATTTTTCTATATACATGACAGCTCTTCAGAGAACAGCTCTGCAATTCTATACTGACAGTGAGAAAGAATATCTGCTTTCCCAAATTATCTGACCTACCAGCTATATACATTTAGGATCCAACAACAAAGACAATTAACAAATCCTTTAAAGACCTAAGTGTACTTTTTGATGTCAAGGTCAAGCATAAACTATATGTAACTAAGATTATCTGCCTTTAATTAATTAAAGCTATTAGTGGCTATGAATACCAAGTTTTTTAAAGTTATTATAAGTCCTTAGTTTCAAAAAAGTAAGTAAAACTTAGTCATCCTTTGGTATCCAAGCACTGCAATCAAGACAAGAGGATTCCTACGAGTCAAAGACAACAAACTGTAATTTACCCCACCAGAAGAACAAACAAAATCCTAATTTATAAAGTAGCTAATGTGTTCTTCATGCTATAGACTTCTGCCACCATTTCCATGCTGATGACACTAAAGTCTTGTCCTTCTGACAAGGGGACACATGTGTGCCCTTCACAGAAAAAAGAGAGCTACAGGACCAAATGCTCAGTTTCTCTATGCAAATATGTAATGTCAGATGACACTTTTATGAACATCAAATACAGGCAGCTAGTTGCTGTGGGAATAAAAACAGAGTGGTCCACTTTCTAAGAAGATTATGATTAAGATGAAAAATGCTAAGATACAAATACTATAAATATATAGGAATAAAGACATTAGATTTTATGCCATAGTTGGAAGTTAGTACAATTTAGTTCCTTTTTTAAATCCAAACATAAGGTTTTTAAACATCTCAAACCCTGACACATCTCATTCCTGTGGGTGGATCATTCCAGGAAATGTCAAGAAAGCTCCACCTACTTCTACCAAAAAAAAAAAAAAAATCAGGTGGTTATTAGTTTCTTAATCTGTGAAATCACCTACGTAATACCATGCTTCCTCTAATCTAAGATTCCGTCAATTATAAGATGTACTATTATTTTATTTATCAAGAAAAAGAAAAACCATGCCAATTAAGCTATGCTAGACAAAAATTGTAAAACACATTCCAATTTCGGAGACATTAAAATGTGAAAAAAAATGTTCAACTTGGATTTGAAGAAATACAGTGAAATCCTTTCTATACATATATTCACATAGAAACAAAACTCTAGTGCTGGAACACAATAGGATATTTGTTTCTTAAGAATATCAAATGTATAATAAATGCTTTAAAGAAGAAAGAAGGAAAGAGACATCTCACAGGTAACATGAAAAATTAACTTGTCCATACAGGTTCAGAAATCTGTTTGCATTTTTCAATACATTTTTTATTATGGCCTTACATGTTTATTTATTTTATTTTGTTGCCTTTTCACTGATTATGTAAATAAACAGTGTTTATAATTTAAAAAGAGAAACTTTAGAAAATACACAAAAATATGATTATGATAAAGATCTGGCCTAATTTACATCTGCAATGATACAGGCACAGTTTATAAAAAAAAATTCTCTCCTTTTCTCTTATCTTGTTCCATAATTTCAGGTAGCCTCTTCACACACACGCAGGGGCTGCTGCTGCTGTAGTTGCTGCTAGAAGCTCCCTCAACCCCTACAGTGCTCACCCAGCTTCTAGAGATTTTGCTCAATTTGCAGTGGGAGACATGAAGCCTCAATCCTCTAATTTGATTCCTCTAGAGAAGAGAGGAAGGAGGTGGGATCAGGGCTGGTTAGAATTCAATGGCATTAGGACTTAGGATTCAGAAATTGCTTCTGGGAAGTTCAAGGTTGACACTTAATATTGTTTCAACTATTTCAACTGCCTTACACACAAAAGAGAAGAAAGTGGTTATGTTTCTCCTCTGTGTTTTTTTAGTGCTTTCTGGTTGATCCCAAGATTTCGTTTTGATCACCATGGTAATACACATGCACACCTACTGACTAAAAAAACTTGGGATGATGAATGTCATAAAAACTCTAACAACAACCACCACCACCAAAGTCAGATGATCTACAAAATCATAATAGTCCTTGAGCCCATCAGAGAGCTGAAGTCACAATGCAACCAACAAGCCTTTCCAAAGAAACCACCTAGCTTTGGGCAGAGCAAAGAAGAAAGAGGTGGTCACCATATAAGCAGATAAGAAAAAAATCAGCCAGAACATTAATGAATTCCTAAAGGGCAAAAGTGTACTGGTGTGTCAATTGGAACAGCTAAGAGCTCCAGACGCAGGGAAGTTTCCACTCACAATCTCAGTTTCATGAGCCTCTATTGGGCATTTATACTCAAGAGAAAGATGGGAGGCAGGGGCAGAAAACCTGAGAGAGCCCCTATTCAAGGGCACATCTGCTACTGATGGAGAAAGGCACTTCCATGGACCCTTTTCTCTTATGAAGTAAGCCTTAAGCCACTCAAGAAGGGACAATAAACTATTTTGCCCCTAGACTCCAGGCAAAGACCTACTGCTTCTGGGAAGTGGTAAAAGTAGAAATTGTCTATGTCTGGAGTAGGGACACCTTTTGGGCACAGTGATGACCCTGCAGTGATGACAAACACAGGTCAACTAGGAAAGAGACAAGAAATTCTCCCCCATCTAAGACCAAGCACAGCTACAAGGCAGAATTTGGCCATCATAGGGAGCAAATGAATGAATGCTGAGAAAACCCTAATCCCAAGGCCCAGGCATGCACAGCCTACCTAAGACTGAGGCTGGACCACCACAATGGGGAGCCCCTCTGCCCCACCACAAGCCCAATACCAATGAACAGGCAACAGTAGATTAACACTGGGAAAAGCAAGAACATAAAGAGAGACCTCCTCGGTGGCTGAGGCTGGCAGGTAGAACAAGAATATCGAGAAAAAGCACCTAGTACTCCAGATTCCATGCTAAGCACAAGGTAATAGGAGCCACCACTGGGAGAATTTGAATCCTGTGATAAACTGAAGGTAACCATAGCAACAACAAAACTCAAACCCAGCCCAACCCTTCAGTAGACTGACTCAACCTCCACACTAATGACATGAAAGAAGCAGCAGCATGCCTCTTACCAAGCAAAAACAAACGTCCAGCATTCAAAAAAATAAAGTATAAGACACACAGAAAAGCAAGTTAAAACATGACATTATCAAATGATCGACCAAGCAGTAAGAGCAAACACAGAGATGGCTTACATGTTGTAACTATTGAGCAGAGACTTTAAAGTAACATGCTAAAAGAGCTAGTGGAAAAGATGGACAACATGCATGAACAGATAGGAAATTTAAGCAGGAACAGATAGGAAATTTAACTATAAAAAGGGGCTAAATGGAAATGTTAGAAATTTTTTAAAAAGACGTTGTTAGAGATGAAGAATTCCTTTGATAGGCTCCGTGAATCTAAAGATTGATTAATAGAAAGTTCTAAACTAAAACACAAAGAGAAAAAAATAATGAAAAGAAGAAATTAACAAATAAGAGAAACAGAGCTATGGGACAATATCAAATGACCTAAGACATTTGTAACTGAATTTCAAGAGAGATAAGAGGGAAATAGAACTATTTAAAGAGATAATGGTCAAGAATTTTCCAAAATTTTTAATTAAAAACAACAAATCACAAATCCAAGAATCCCGAGAACCCCAAGCAGGACATTTTTACAAAGGAATAGAAAACAAAAACAAAAGCATTTATACATTGTATAGTCAGACTGCTGAAAAAAATATTTAAGACAGAGGAAAAAGAGATGCTATATGTAGAGGAAGAAAGCGAAGTAAAAATCTAAAGTTAACATCACTTATGTCATTTACAACCATAAAAATTGTAGCCCTCATCTTGGCATCTTATATTATGTGTTTGCTGTTTCGTCAGAATTGTGTCACTCTGATTTGAGTGTAGATGTCAAGGACACAGACCTACTCTTACCCTTACATTAATTTCACCTTTTGCCCTTGCACAGCGTTAGACAAAGCATGGGTAGTCATTCAATAAGCACTCCTGACTTGAAGCAGATTTACTTTTTGTATGATTTTGGTGCATAGTATCAGTGAACTTTTTTTTCAACAGTACATACTTAGTCTTAAAATATACAAGTATTTTGAAGTTAACTTCATGAAACTTTTTCATCTTACATTCTCTACCTTTTATTTTCCAGAAATAAGAGATAAACACATGTGGGATTGGCTCTGCATTTAGCAAAATGAGATCATGGGTCCTTCTAGCTTTGATACCTCCTTTGCCCAGCACTTACATATTGAATTTTAGATCCTGAGTATATATTCTTCAATGTATTATCTTGTTCCCTCCAGTGTCCTATGTATGCTTTGTCTTTTTCTCCACAAGCAGATTACCAATTCTTCAAAATAAGGTCTACAATGTCTGTATTTTTTTCTTTTTTTTTTTTTTGAGACAGAATCTCACTCTGTTGCCTGCGCTAGAGTGCCGTGGCATCAGCCTAGCTCAGAGCAACCTCAAACTCCTGGGCTCAAGCAATCCTTCTGCCTTAGCCTCCCGAGTAGCTGGGACTACAGGCATGGACCACCAAGCTCGGCTAATTTTTTCTATATATTTTTTAGTTGGCCAATTAATTTCTTTCTATTTTTAGTAGAGACGAGATCTCGCTCTTGCTCAGGCTGGTTTCAAATTCCTTGAGTGATCCACCCGCCTCGGCCTCCCAGAGTGCTTGGATTATATAGGTATGAGCCACCAAGCCCAGCCACAATGTCTGTATTTTATATCCCCATACACAATAAATGCATAATAAAATGTGTGGTTACTCATGTTAATGTGATGAGAAGATCTAGGAATGTCCAGCTGCGCCCTGCTATGTTTAGGTCCCAGGCCCAAGAACAAGGAGCCTACAATAAAAGACGGAGTCCATTGCTGATCTTCATTATGACTTCCATCCATACTCTCAGCTGCCTGTTCCCTGTTGGCTTCAGTATCACCTTTCCAGCCTCCCATCTGTGCCAGCCCATGGTTAGATCCGCAGTTCTCTGCTGTATTTATCTCCCTCGTTCCCCAATAATCACTTTATTCCCTACTTGATAGCCTGTTCTCTTCTTCTCTCTCTAAGCACTATGTTTGGTCAGATACGCTTTCTGGAACCTTCTTTAGTTCCCTCAGGACCCCTTCTCATAAGATGCATACTCGGTTCTAATTCTAGCCCCTAGGAGTCAGGCTCTGGAAAAGAAATAATTGTAAAAGGTTTGAAAACAAACAAACCTCTATATTAAAGCCAAAGTAAAAAGGTGATATTATTGGGCATGTAAGCTATTCTTCTACTAGGATTATATGTCAGAGAAATGCAGCAAATTTTCACACAACAAACATCTATGAAATCAAAGAACATAATTCCGAAATTGTTAGCTTAACAGAATGTTTAAATAAATGGAATGTTTAGCCTGCCAACTTCCCATACAAGTAGAATAATTATTTCACAAAAACTAATAACACTTTAAAGACTAGGATTTGCCAGTGTATTCTAGAAAATATGTTGCCCCTAAGAAAATGCCAAGGATCTGAGCTTAAAAGATGAGACACACTGAAGTGACTACTCAATTTCTTCGATGCACCCAACGCATTCTCATTATTCTTGGTAGTTACATTCTTTAAGTCACTGAAAACACTGAATTAACGAACACTGAACCATTGCTCCTAGGGGAATAAAAGAGTTGGGTTCCCACGAGCCTTTGGTCACAACTTTTTCCTCAATCGATCAATACATAAACTTATTTTATGTGTTTCTATTGAAAGACGTCTTATTTAACATATTGTTGCTTCATTAACATTGAACTTAGAGCCAGCAGCACTATAACTCATGCCTAAACTAACTTTATGTAACACACATATTTTCTCTGTAAGGCACATCACCACCTTCTTGTTCTTGGCACCAGACAGCACTTCAATACTGTGATTGAAGGGCATTTCAAATAGTAAAACCACTAACGAAAAGCACAAACATGTGACAAATGTGGTACCAAATAGACCACAAATTTAAAAATACTTGTTTAGGAGAGTTGGAAGAACAGGGCAGAGCATCGTCTTGTTCAACCTCAGCTGGGAACAATTCCCTTTATGATGTCCTCATCAGGCGGTCATACAGACTCAGTGATTTCCAAATGCTGGTTCATGAACCAGCTGCATCAGAACAACCACAGGTGCTGATAAAAATGAAGGTTTGGAGCCCCATCCAAACCTACTAAGTCAGAACCACTGAGGTATTTTTAATGAGCTTCTCACCCAGGTTTTCTGATATATACTGGATTTAGGAGCGATAGATCTGAATTAAGTACATTTACTGTGGTCCCAAACCTCCGGGCCATGGACTGGTACCAATCTGTAGCCTGTTAGGAACTGGGCTGCACAGCAGGAGGTGAGCAAGAGGTGAGCCAGGGAAGCCTGGTCTGTATTTACAGCTGCTCCTCATCACTCACCATCTCCCCCTTCCCCAGCCCCCATCCATGGAAAAATTATCTTCCATGAAATTGGTCCCTGGTGCCACAAAGGTTGGGGACCACTGAACCACTCCAAAGATTAGAAAGTCCTCTTCTGGGTTGGCCCATTTCATTCTTGAAAAGCCCTCTTTGAATATTTTTGTTTCCTTCCATTGAATTAGATCTGCCTCCCTGGGATCTTCCACTCACTTCTTCTTCTTTCTTCATTCTTTCCCAATACCAAGCGGTCAAGATGTCAGGAACTTTGGTGATGTCATGACGTGACTTTCCAGTACCCTCAGCATCCTATTCTGAGAGTAGACACAAAGTGAACTTCAGACATTGTCCTTTGCTGTAAATGAGTTTGTCTGATGCTTTTCTGAAAGTAGGTCTGAGGAGAAACAGATACCAAACAACGTAGAAAATAGAGTCTGGAACCAAATGGAAAGCAACCTTTGCCTGTGTCACAGTTCTGCCTGACACCAGCCCCACTTGAAAGAATATAATATGTTTCTCTGTTCAGCTGAATAAAAGATTTCAAGTGATCTGGAAACCACAGTTTCTACTATTTACAATTTAGACGTGTTTGACTGAAATTTAAAATTAATCCTTTCAGCTGCCATATTCCATGAGCTAAAAAAATATTTGTATAATATCTCCATGTAAAATAATGTCACCTTGAGGTCTGTTTAATGTTGCTTTTTTGAATAATATGTTCAAACATTCCTGCTAAATGCACAACTTTAAACAGGCTGAATTGAAAGATTTTTTAATATGATTTGGGGGATGAAATCACCAAGTTACCTGTTTTTTCTTTCTTTTTCAATAGCCCACTTGAGATTTCTCGATTTTACAACTTTTAAATGGAGTATTATTGTATTCTGCTATGAATCAGATGGACAGTTTAACTATTTGGGTGCCATCAGTCTAACCTTCATAAATGTTGGTATTCTTGGATGTGACACACTTTTTCATGAATGTGATGTTGTTAACATATCCGTAATGTGTTTTTTTTTTTTTAGACAGTCTCACTTTGTTGCCTGGGCCAGAGTGCCATGGCGTCAGCCTAGCTCACAGCAACCTCAAACTCCTGGGCTCAAGCAATCCTTTTGCCTCATCCTCCCAAGTAGCTGGGACGACAGGCATGCGCCTCCATGCCTGGCTAATTTTTTCTATATATTTTTAGTTGGCCAATTAATTTCTTTCTATTTTTAGTAGACATGGGGTCTCGCTCTTGCTCAGGCTGGTTTCGAACTCCTGACCTTGAGTGATCCTCCCGCCTCAGCCTCCCAGAGTGCTCCGTAATGTGTTTTGTTAATGTATCCACAATGTTTCTTCAACCACTAATTTCAAAATTGGAGTTTTCTAAATTTCCAGCATATTTAGCCACTGTTGGGTTGACCAGGAAATTGCCATTTTTCGTGGCCAAAATGATCCAATCTAATACTCACTTAATTTGAATTTTAAAAGATAAAGCAGAAGCGCTACCAACTAGCAATTTTACTTCTGCCTTTGGCCAGAATAATTCTCAAATGCATTCTCTACTCTACTAAAGTATAATTTTGTACTATGTATGTTCTTTCTCATAATTTTGAAAACTTGTACCTACATCTGCCTCTAAAACTATCTTTGCATCTTTTTGACTCAGCTATTCTGGCATCGCCTCCCACGCCAACTTTGGAAAACCACAACTTACATGCAAAGTTAGGATAACATTCAAAGGGAGGATGGAGATAAAGGTGTTTTCTATTCTTCTAAATATTCTTTAAATTCTACTTCAAGCGGCTTTAGGAATATTTATATAGAAAGTACTTACAGTTTTCTCACGATCTGGCATAGAGCCCTAAGGAAGCCAGAAAAATTCACGCCGTAATTGAACTATCAAGGTCCACAAAAATGGCAGTAAAGTTGTGAGGAGTGAGGGACAACACGCCTCATTTATGCTTTCTTTATTTCACTCACTGAAGAATGTGTTATTTGAACATTGTCTAAGAGTTTTCTCAGACATCAAGTTTGAAAACCCAAGTCAAATGCATTTGTACTGGCATCGAAAGAAAATAAAATCTAAACTAGTGCGAGAAACCACCTTTCCCCCACAACATTGGAGATGTCATTTTTCAGAATATTATCTGCATGTGAGGTCCTCGCAGAGGTGACTCTATTAGCTCCCCCTCGCTGTGGTTCAGCAAAGCAAACAACTATCCCATTATCTCATGGCACTTTCTAGTTTGTGTGAAACCAGGAAAGCGCAGTTTCGAGACACAGAACATAGCATTCATTAGAGGAGAGCTAGTTAAAGGCTGCTAAGGGGGCCCTTTGGCTCCTGGTGTGGCCGAGGTATTTGGAGGAGGTCCACGTGCCTGCCCACATCCATTTGAGACAAAATTCTCATTGCAAATACATGTTACCTAATACCCCAAAATATATGAAAGCCTTCCTGGTTTTTGGAGATTATAAGCCCACCTGACGATGAATTCTGTGTGGAATTATCAAAATTCAAGTAACAAAGACAATTTTTGAGAGGATCAAAAATAGAAACCATTATCGGAGTATAAAAACATTTTAGTTACTTAAGAATCCACATTTCTAAGAAAAGCAGCCTTATTAAGCGACATTTGCTCAATAGGCAATTTTCCCCATTTAATTTTCATAAATAGATCACTTTGAAATGTATTTCCCCTAACAAAGACTGCATATTAACAACAAATGATACAACATCTTCAAATTTTAATTAATGTCAAGAGCTTTATTTTGCTTCCAAGCAACTTACAGAGACGTGTTATTAATATAATTTAATTTAAGGGGATAGGCATTTGTTTTCTATTTTTAAAAAGGTGGTTCTGAAACTCTGGCCCTGTCAACATCATTTAAACATTCCTGTTCCCTGCCTCAATGTAATAAATTGAATCAGCATTTTAATCGTGCCCATGTTTTGTGGTTCCTGGCAGTACAAAAAGATTCTCTGTAAGCACACGACTCCCCCTCCAAAACACCCCACTGCGTGATTAATTACTAGTCTGGAAGATATAAATATGTCTCTCAATAAAGACAGTATGGACTGCTGGAAGCTCTGGCCTTAAACGTCTTGGTAGGGAGCCTTAACTTTGCAGACATCTTCCTAATTCAAACAAGATTCTGGCTCCAGCATTCACGGAAAGCTCCACCGTGATACACTGTTCCTTTATTGAACAGCATATTTATTTTAATTACCATCACTTTGTACATGTGCAAGAATCAGAGGAAATCAGGCTTTTTATGTATAAATATATAGAATTCTCAAGGTATCTCTCTGTTTCTTAAGAAAGAAAGAACTGAGAACAGTAGAAAATAACCTTGAGGTTTTCTTTTTTTAAAAAGCCATCTTTATATAAAAGTATTTTAGGTTACACCCTGACATTACTCATGCTTCATTCTGAGTTAAAGATTTGGCCAAGAGACCATAACTTTATAAACAAAGACATGAACCAGCACGTAGCTATGCGTAAGCCTCACATCTAGTGTCTGAACTGAGAAGGCACCATGATTGCTAGAAGGGAGAGAAGCTTAGAGAAAGGACTTGTTGGCCACCTCCCCTTACCTCCACATAGTGAAAACAAGAATTGATGGAATTCCTAGCACTGTTATTAAAAGCCAAAATAGGGTTAAGAGGACTTACACCAATCATTTAACCAGAAATTGCAAGCAAAGTCAACCAACTAGAAAATAAACATTAATGTAAAAGACTAAAAGCTGGCTCTTTTAAACTAGAGAATTCTCAAGTGTAAATTTTTCGTTTAATAGTTTGCATTAATGATGATGGCATTTATTGACACAACTGAATACCACATCCCCAACACCCTTTCAATATGTTTTTAACAGAGGGGTCAAGGAGGACAAGATCATCATAGATCATTCTGGCCAGTCTAGAAATCGAGGCATCATGTTTCTAACCATTCTATTTGAAACAGAATGAAAGAAAGTTTTCCTAAAAATCCAGTATATGTTCTGCCATGGAAAAAAATACTATTTGTATTCAGACTTCTACTCTCCCACTATTTATATTTTTACCTCACCTTGTCAAAGATAGATCATTTTTAGCACAATCATCAAACATAAATGTAAGGATTAAATCACTCAGCAAACATAAATCTGAAGTGGAAATTATACAGTAGACTGCAAAAATGGCCATAATTTCCCAGTCTTTAAATCTGGGCTGGTCTTGTAGCTTGCTTTGACCAGTAAAATGTACAAAAATGGCAGTATATCAATTCTAATGCTAAGCCTCAAGAGATCTTGCAAGCTTCCATTCTCAAATTCTCAGAATTCTGTACTCACCACGGGAACAAATCTAGACTAGTCTGATACAGATTGAGAGCCCATGTGGAGAAAGGCCCCAACCATCCCAGCTGTCCCAGACGTGGCCATCATAAACCAGTCAGTCCCCACAATCTGTCAGCTGACAACAAGTACACAAGCAACCCCAGACAAGATTAGCCAAGGTTGGCCCACACCAGAAGAACCACCCAGCTAAGCCCAGCCAAAATTGTCAACCTGCAAAGTGGGTACTTTTGTAAACTACTAAGTTTCAGGGTGGTTTGTTATACAGAAATAGAATACTGACACAGGTTCTATAACCTGTAAGCTAGTGTAAATTTCCCATTATGCTCATAGCCTTTACCAGGTACTAGCATACATACTCCGTTGACCTAGTTTCTTTGGAATTCTGATACCATTTTCTTTCTGTAACAAAATTTAGCACTTAGTTAACTTATGCCCTATATGATTTGCTAAGGTATATCTAAGTATTTATGATTCATATACAAATTCCCTGAAGGTAGAGACCATGTCTTTTTTTTTTTTTTTTTTTTTGATACAGAGTCTCAGCGAATGTTTTCTATATATTTTTAATTGGCCAATTAATTTCTTTCTATTTTTAGTAAAGACAGGGTCTCGCTCTTGCTCAGGCTGTTCTCGAACTCCTGACCTTGAGCGATCCACCCGCCTCGGCCTCCCAGAGTGCTAGGATTACAGGCGTCAGCCACCACACCCGGCCGAGACCATGTTTTTTATTAATTTTTTATTACCCAACACATTAAAACATCGTGTTCAAATACTTGGCTTGATTTGAAAGTAGCTGAAGTTTGCAATAAAACCTTTAAACTTCATGTACTAATCTTTTCTTATTTGTAACATGTAAATAATATTGGCCTGTTTTACCACACGGGAGATGGAGTAATTTTTTTAACTTTCACATGCCTTTACAATATAAAATATAATAAATTTTATAATAAGAAAACAAAAAACTAGACAAAATTTTAAATTTCTGTGAATAGCAAAAGTCACCAAAAAAAACACAATCAAAAGACAGTGACTGGGAGAAAATAGTTCAGATATACTTAACAGAGAAAGGACTAAAGTTCATAATATACAAAGAGCTCCCATAAAGAAATAGAAAAGGGCAAACGACTCAACAGAAAACTGACAAAAAGATATAAAATGACAATATTCAGAATACAAATTTAAAAAAACCTAAAAGATGCATAATCTCACAGATAATCAGGAAAGTGCAATTTACAATAATGAGATGTTTTATCTATCAGATTATTAAAAAGTAGAAAGCTTAAATAAGATCCAGTATTGGTGAGTATATACGGAATTAGGTCCTCTTGCCCACCATTGATAGGAGTATAAAGTGGCATAGATTTTAGGAGGACAGTAGGCAGTACCTATCAAAATTTTAATCATGCAGAGACCTTTTAACTCAAAAATATTTACTGAAACCTCGTTTTTAGTATTTAAAAATTTTAAAATTTAATTTAAAAAGCTGAATATCTATCAATACTCTCAAGGTAAATATTGATTCATCCATTTATAGAAAACTATTCAAAAATTTAAAACAACTGTAATGAAGTTGTATGTATTGACAGGAAGGATCGAGAAATGTTAAGTTTAAAAGGCAGTTTGCCAAAGAATGCACATAGTACAATACCATTTTTTAAAAGTAATAAGTATATAAACACAAAGAAAAAAGTCTAGACTCATACACACTAAAATAATAGCCATGATCAGTTAATGGGATGTGGTAGCGGGTAAAGGAAGACAATAATTTTTATATGTTTATGTACTATTTGAATTTTCCACAAGCATGGATTTATGTGATATGTGTATAATTTATTTATATTGCACATACCTAATCAGCAGAAGGAGGTAGAGGAAAGATGGATTCAACTAGAAAGGCCCAAAAAAGAGTTGGGTCTTCATGGAGAAAGTCTTCACTTTTACCCTGGTTCAAACCAGCGGCTCAGTGGGCGTTGCACTTGGATATGGGCACATACTAGCATTGAGTGCTCCTGTGATGTGATATCCTCCATGGAAGAGAAGAGGAGACACCAAGCAGCAAGTTGTGCCGGGGAGCCGATGTTTGGCCTCTCGGGAACACAGAGGAGCATCCTCCAGGAGTCTGGAATCAAGAGGAACAAGATGAGCCTCGGAAAGTTAAATTTGAAGATTGATACAAACTGGATCAGAAGAGAAGCCACCCAAATAATAACAAAGCTAGCAGCTACCCACTACACCAAGCAATCTCCCTGTGCCAAGCACCCATGTCTTCCACATTCTATGTCTTACTTCATCTTCACAACAACACTTGGGTGTTTGCATTTTATGGAAGGGCAAAATAAACTTAGCAAGGTTAAGGAAATTAGCAAGGGTCACTGCTTATTCATGGCAGCACTGGGGATTTGAACCCAGTTCTGTTTCATTCCAATCAATGTCCATGAACATGGTATGCTCTCTCCCACAAGAGAGACAGAAAGGCTGCTGGGTTGGCAACATATGACTATATCTTTCCTGTATGTATTAATATAGCTAAGGATATAATGGATCGATCAAAAACAGCACTGCTTAGCCATGGAAGCACAGAACAAAGGGTTTCAGAGAAGCACATAGTAACAGTACTTATTCAAATGCTTCCTGGGCAACAGGAACCCAGGTCCAAGGTTCCACTTGGTTCAAGTAGCCACACAACAGGTGGACAAAATCAAATGTATCCTGTAGCCAGCATAAAGGCCAGTACTTGGACTGTAGATTCACTGAGGTAATGTCACCCCAAGAGGTCTCTTAGGAAACAAGCCATTCATCCATGGGCCCTACATCATAGGAGCTTTTCTCCTATTTGGAAGTCTATGGTCCTTGAGGGATATCTCCACTATCTTTCGTTATCTGGGGCCTGTTTTGAATTCATACAATCTATATGATTGATACAGACATTGTTGAAGAATATATTTATTACAAATCTATTGCAAACCCAGGCCAATTGGATTCCCTCTACAGACCCAGAGTTAATACATAGAGAATTAGGGCAAATGAAGTGGGAGGGAGGGTGCTGTGTCCTTAAGGTTGAGAAAGAGATTTGGAACAAGACTGATAAAGGCACACGGATGGGAAACTCATGTCCACGTTTATCTGTTGTATATCCTGAGGGTCTACATGGACTTGTTTAAAAGAATGGGTTCCACTGCTTTAAACAAAAATGTTTGGACCCCAATGAGGTAGAAGGTGATGCTCTGTTCAGCTGCATAATGACTATTGGAAACAGTCTTAGAATTTTTGGAAATTAACTACAGGCATTCGTGGCTCCAGCTGACTAAGACATGTGGTTGGGAATAATTTCCAAGGAGTTCTCCAGAGTGGCTCTATCTAGTATTCTCTCAGGGATTTAACTTATAACCACCAAAGAGCTCTCATAATTGAAACCCTCACCCCACCTCCAATCCTAAACCCCAGTGCTTTTAAGCATTACGACAGACACAAAGGCAATGTAGGGTTTTCTGGAAATGCCAAGCAATCCCTTTGGAATGCAGGCGCATATCAGGGCGCAGAGGTAGGGGTTATCTGTGTAGCTCCAGACCCCAGCCGTCTCGGTTCAGACCCCAGAGCTGCTCCTTACTAGCTGTGTGGTCTTGGGGAGGTTACGTAAAGCTCTCCAAGCCTCAGGATTTTTATATGTAAAATGTAAACCACACAGGAGCATGGTGAGCATTAAATGCCTGTGCGGTGCTTGGTGCCAGCTAGCACAGAGTGGGCCTCCTCAAATGTTAGCTTACACATTATCCCAGTGGAAAAAAAGGTTCGAAGATCAAATGGAAAGTGGTTTGGAGAACAGCACAATGCAGGGAGGGCAAGAAGTGATCAGATAATAGGGAGAGTAAAGAAGAGAGATGGGGAACTAATGGGGCTTCACAATCTGCTAAGGTTTGGGCTTCACTCTGCAGGGCATGGAGATCCATCAAAAATTATTTAGTAATTCACTTGTTCAGAAAAAATATACATTAAGTGCTTACTCTGTGCCAAGCACTATGGTAGTGGAGGAAACAAGAAGGTAAAGAGTGGATTTCGGAGCAGAGAGAGAAGCAAATTGTTACAGTCCTAAAAGATGGGGATCATAATGAAGGAACACACAAAGTGCTTCGGGAACACAGAGGATAAAGTGACCACATTTGGCAGAGAAGGGAGAGATCTTCCTGAAACTGTAATCGGTTGGTCAGAGAGGGGATTGTCAAAAAAAAAAAAAGAGGAGAAATATTTAATAAATGTAAGATGAAGAGAAGAAATATTTTCATCCAGTGAGGAAGTTTAGAATAGCTGGGATAGTAACATGTTTGCACCTCCAGGCATCAGGCTGAGCCTAAAGTGATAAACCTTAACAACTCTGCTTCCTCAGAGTCCCACAGGCCTCTGAAAGACATGGAGGAAACAGCCCCAGTTGTTTAGGGAGCCACTGCTGGAAGAAGTTGGCTCTCCTGAAGCAAATCACAGCTTTGACTCTTAGAGAAACCTTTGGAGAGGATGTGAACAAAACTTCTCTCTTAAATCCTGTGCATTTGAGAAGTTCACCATCACTACCATGCCAGGATGGGATGATCTGCACATCCGCAAATGGAAAGAAACAGAATGAGGATTATAAAAATTGTATGTGGTATATTGTTGAAGGGGGTGGTAAGCTGAGTAACACTCCTCCCAAAGATGCCCATGTCCTAACCCCAGGACCTGTGAACACATTACCTTACGTGGTCACAGGGACTTTGGAGATGTGATTAAAGATCTCAAGAAGAAGGACATGAGATGATGGAAGCAGAGGTTGGAGTGATGCATTGTGAAGATGAAGGAAGGTACCAGAAGGAAGGTACCACGAGCCAGGAAACACAGGCTCTACAAGCCAGAAAAGACAAGGCAAAAGATTCTCCCCTGGAGCCTCGAGAAGGAACCCAGCCCTGCCAACACCTTGAACCCCATGAGATGCATTTCAGACATCTGGCCTCCACAACTGTAAGAGACTAAATTTGCCACTAAATTTACAGTAACTTACAGTAATTTACAGTAATTTACAGCACCAATAGGAAACAGATATGGGGGAAAGGGATTTCCTCTAAAGTCCTCAAAGCCCAAGCAAATACTATTTCATCAATCTTCCTAACATTCTAGAGAGGAGAAAGAGAAGATCACAGCAAGTCATTCAAGAAGAAAGAACATAAATGGCAGAACAGGGAAAAATACCAAGTTTAATACCCAGAGGGAGACATGACTCTCCCAACTCCAAAAATGCAGGTCTCTGGAGGACTCCTAAGCTTCATATGAGTAAGAGGTTCAGACCCAGCATGTGGGGAAGACCAGGTATTTCATTTTGGTGATTTCCGAGGATTACAGTGAGAGATGTCCCACGTTCGGTTATCCTCACAACCCATGGAATAACACCCAGGCCACAAGAGGTGGTACAAATTGACTCCACAGCAAGGAGGACCCAGCTCCTCCCCGATAAAAACAAAGCACATTGGTATTAGCCACAGAGATGGAGAGAGAAAATCCTCTTCCCCACCCAGAGCAGGTAAAGTTTGTGCTAACGTTTATGGGAGAAGAGGGAAAAAGCAAAGTCAGGAAAGAAACATATCTACATCATTCACACCCTCAAGCAAATAAACAGACTAAGGACTCTAGGGAATGCCAAATTTAGTTCTTTGCATCATTCCCAACTTGCAGAGCCCTTGCAAATACATCTAAATGCTATCATCAATAACATCACCTTCTAAAATCAACACCTTTTCATTTGTGAATTTTCTTCCCCATTTTGACCACATGAAACCTGCAAGTTTAACATACACCAGGAGACGAAGGCAACAAGGTAGACAATCTCCAGCTAAGAAATTTGAAAAAAATATATATATATAAATAATAGAAAAAAATCAACCTTTGATGAAATAATTGCTTCTGCTGTTATTTTTTGCTATTGCTTCAGAAATGTTCCCTCTCTCTCTCTTCCTTTCTTGTCCCTATAGTGAGGTGTCCTGCTGTTGTGCAGATGAAAGGTCCAGTCTCTTTAAAATTTCATGCAGGGCTCTTCACAACATCGAAGCTTTAAAGGCCCTTGGCAAATTCAACATATTGTTACACTTGATGGAAGGAGATAAAAATTACATGCAAAATACACTGTATATTCATTGTCTAGAAATACTATAAAGTTACAGCTTCCAATATTTAACTAACAGACACAGATGTGTATATTCTGATTTCAGTCTTTAGAAACACAAAAGATGCACATGGAGTGAGTATTGTAGCAAAAATAAGAATGAAACTCAAATCTTCTAAAGGTTAGATTAGGGTCCTAGGATGTGTGAACAGTTTTGTTCAATTTTCCTAAATTGCTTTAGACACGTGAAACATATTTAAAAGACACCAAAAGATAGAGAGAGAGAAGGATTTTCTAAAACTTGTATATATCATGGGGTTATTTGCCCTAAGTCATCTTTATTTTTATATCTCCATAAGGAAAATATGGGGATAGCTGATTTATATATAAAATTATCTTTAAAAAAAATAAAGAGGTAGAACTGTAGACATTGGAATAAGGGGACACGGTGACTCAAAAGCAAGTTTGTCAATCACTACTCTTTGAGGTTTTAACTGTAATGGGTGAACTGTATTTTAAAGTTTATCTTAAATTCACAAGTCAGACATCATTAACTATACATCTGAGTTTTCGGTTTGTGCTTTATTGCAGCTATTTTTATGTGGCCCCATTGAGCCAGACTTATTCATTTGTATTCATTTACTCTCTTCTTTCAAACATGCATTGGCCATCTACTACATTGCCAGGCACTGTCCTAGGTATTACGGATGAAAAAATGTGGTCCCCACCTGCGGAAGGACTGCGGTACAGTAGAAGGAGACAGACACAGCAAAGAGTACGTACAACAAAGACCTCGCGGTCCTAAGGCAGAAGTAGGTGTGAGATGTAACGGTGGGCACGGGACGTGTTTGATTTGTTCTCTCTGGAGGAAGAGACAAAAAAATGTCTCTAGGGGTCAGTCCTCGACCACAGACTTAAAAACCATCTAGGTGCTGATGAAATAAACCAAGGCAGTGCCAGTAGGCAGGGAAGAGAAGACAGATTTTGGAAAAAGCAAGAGTATAAAATCTACAGGACTTGGCTACTGATCAGAAGCAGAAAGGAAGAGGAGTGGAGGATGAACCCCAGGTTTCCAATATTGGAATCATTCACCAATTCATTCATCATTTCTACCTAATATGTGCCAGGCCCTGTATTTCTGAACACTGGCAACACAATAGTAAACAAATCACAAAAGAACCCAACTCTCCAAACGTAGAAAGGACAAACAGAAAACTAACAAACAAACTAGTAAGGAATATTAAGTGCTCTGCAGAAAATAGAATAGGGAGTGTGAGAAAGAGTAACTCAGGGTGGGTATGCTGCTTCATATTGGGTGGTCAAGAAAGGGTTCTCTAAAGAAGTGGTACCCAAGTCAACACTCAAAGGCTGGGAAGGAAAAGCCATGCAAAGATCTGAGGGAAGAACATTCTGGAAGAAGGAATAGCTAGTGCAAAGACATGAGTAAGGGACAAGGCTGGCAGGTTCAAGGACCTAGAGAAGATCAAGTCTGCCGGACCAGGGTGGCAAGATGAAATTACAAAGGTGGGCAGGAGGGCAGGGCCAGATCATGCAGGTTTTTGTTTTTTGTTGTTTTTTTTTTTTGAGACAGAGTCTCACTCTGTTGCCTGGGCTAGAGTGCTGTGGCATCAGCCTAGCTCGCAGCAACCTCAAATACCTGGGCTCAAGCAATCCTCCTGCCTCAGCCTCCCGAGTAGCTGGGACTACAGGAATGCACCACCATGCTTGGCTAATTTTTTCTATATATTTTTAGTTGTCCAGCTAATTTCTTTCTATTTTTAGCAGAGACAGAGTCTTGCTCTTCCTCAGGCTGGTCTCGAACTCCTGAGCTCAAATGATCCGCCTGCCTTGGTCTCCCAGAGTGATAGTATTACAGGTGTGAGCCACCACGCCTGGCCTATGTTGGTTTTATAGGCCAGGGAAGGCACTTGGATTTTTTTTAAGTATAATGGGAAAATGTTGCAAGTTTTAAGCAGAGGAGTGTCAAAGATCATTAGGGAAATAGATTAGGAAGTAAAAGGAATCAGAGAGGCCAGTTCAAAGGCTTCCAGTGACCTAGACTAGAGATAATGGTGGCCTGGACCATCATCCAAGAAACAATACCAGCCCAGATTCAAGGGAGTAGAGAAAGAGACCCCATTCCTTGATGGGAAGAGCAACGATATCACATTCCAAAGAGGGCGTGGATGCAGGGAGGCGTGATTCACTGGGGGCTGTTATTATAAGGATCAACTACAGACACCGACTAAATTAGACTAGCAAAGCCCCACCTTAAATAACACAAGCTTTTGTTACACCATAATTATCTTGTCCACGTGTAAATCGTTCTTCTAAAACTGCTTGAAAACAATTCGTTTCCTTAATTTCATAGAGACTCGCAATTTGATGATGCTATTCATTCGCTCAATAGACCAGAAGCATTACGAAAGCAAAATTCAATCTCTCCCAGCAAGTCTCGGTCTCGGAGACGCAGATTTAGATCACAGCAGTCCTGTAAACTGAAGGACAAAAGAAGAGGTTTTAGAAGAGTCTCAGGAAGTTCTCAGCAACCTCACACAGAAATGGAGAGCAGAGCTCAGATGGAACAGTCTTCTCAGGTAGAAAGCAGCCTGTCCATCCTCATTCCCGCCCTCGGGGTGACAAGACAGGTGGCACCTACGACCTCTCCTTCAGGAACTTTTCAAAGGTTCATTAGCTGCTCACCTTGTCAACAGAAGTGGCCAGGCCTTCTGTGTAGGATCTGGAATGGGAGGGGGAGTACAGGGCCAGGACTTCTCAAGAAGATGGAACCCACTGCCCTGGCTTTTGTCCCCATTTCCACAGCTTCTGATGTAGTGGAGGTGAGTTCATGCGATTTTTATTCTGTGTATTTATGAGATGTACTAAAGCAATACATATACCTACATGTCCCTGTCCAGAATGGCTCTTAACACATAGTCCTCACTAGGGAAAAATTCTATTTGTGTCAGGCCTCAAAATCAAAAATTGGTATTTAATAACACTCCTAACCAATTCGTAAGGCATGTGAGACTGACCTCATTTGTGCCTCTTGTTAATCTAGGCCCTATTCACAGAAACTACCTTGTGACAATGTCCCCCTGGAGGTGTGCAATGTGTCAGCCCCGAGTGTCAGCACAAGATTTAAAATCCAAGTCCATCTGGCTCTAAAAGCCTGAGCTACTTGTGCTACATTAAACAGTGATAATAAAACCAGAGGTATGAATCTCTGATCACAGAAACTGAAGAAACAATTAGCTGATTCCAAAAGCATTTGACTTTCTCAAGGGCTCTGAAATCACCCACAGAGGAGGAACACGGCAGTGAAAATTGCATGACTATGCTGTGTGGCCTTGGGCAAGTCACTTCACTTCTCTGGGCCTCCATGTCCTCAACTGTCAGGGGAAGAGTTTCATAGCTGACAAATCTTAAGACCAAGAGTGTCTATATGAACTTGTGCGTGTTTATATGAAGAACACTCTATCAAATATATACACTCTTTAAGGACAGATAAATATTTACAATGAAAACATGACCATCAATTTCAATGCGCTTTAAGGGCATACACCTCATGTTCATAAATTTTTACTTTGTCCTACTGTTTCTCAACAGCAACTTCCACTTGACAATATATTTAGCTTAATTTCAAACATATTTTAGTTTCATATTTGTATCTTTAGTATCTTGGTGTCTCAGAAATTTTTTTTTCATTTTCCAATGATACTTTAAAACTTTACTTACATTATCTAAATTATGAGCTGTTTCTGCCTTTTTTGTTTACTCTTTTTTTACCTCTGTTATAGTTACTGGAAGAAATTGCAGGAACTATTCTCAATGTCAATCAGTATGTTTATTATACAACAATGCAAATTATTACATCTCCATCAACATTAGTAAGTATCAGCGTCTAGGCAGTGAGCAGTGTATATGTTTTACTGACACGCTCTATAAATGGGTTTTGTGTGTGTGTGTACATGAGTGGCCTTTTCATGAACTTTCAAGATTTGATCATTGATCAAGATAGCTAGAGATAATCAGTTTAGGCAAAATCAAATGTTAAAATTGGTCATAATTAGTACTAACCATATACTAAAATGATAAGATGATATGGAAAATGTTTTGTGAATTGTAAAATATTACACACATCTAAGTACTATTATGAAATTTAGGTAACTACCACATGTCTCCAGTGTTTAGCTGATGAATAAATCTCTACAATATTAAAATTCCAGGGGAGAGGCAGTTGAATAAAAGACAAAATAATCTCTAAAAGAAAACTTAGATAATATCTGAAAATTTGATGGGTTTTCACCTGCAATAAGTAATAAGAGACACGCTGGCTTTTATTGAACTCTGAGGTCCCAGGTACAGAGCTAAAGGCTTTACAGTCATCATAGACTTTTAATTCTCCCAACTGGCTTTGTCATTTCAACTTTCCTACTACTTAACACATGTGGAAACCAATGAAGTTTGTCCCACTGCTAAAGGCCTGGAGTTACAGAGTCAAAGGGATCAATATCTCAGACTTTCTGTCTGAGAGGCACACGAATTGGGGAGGTTCTGCTTAGGAAATCAGTGATCTCCCCATTTAAGAGATGAAGATACTGAGCCTTGAAGCATGAACCAACTTGTCCAAGACGGTGGCGAGACCGGAAGCCAAGAAGCCCTCAAAGTTAGATTTTAATCACTGTCCTCCAGTGGCTGCCACTGTGAAAGTTTATCAAAAATCTTGCCAGCAATAAATGAGAAATTCAAGGAACAACTGTTAGAATAACCAGACTTCCCTAAAATGAAGCCTGTTGAGAAAGCAAGCCCATTTATGTTGTTTTCCATCATTGCGCTTGTAAAACTACGCTACTGCCACTTCTCCAGCTCAGGAATCAGGCTGTTTTAAAAGTCTCAGGACTTGTCCTGAAATATCCCATGGGGTCCTTCTCTGCCTAATTCTTCCCAAATCTTTCTTTGTTCCTATTAGTATTAATAAAATATTAAGATTAATGCTGTGCCCATATACCGCTAACAACAGAAACGTATTATACAACTGATACATGCTGCAAAAATAATATTCACATGCAAATATACAAAATTATAATTAAATTAGGGGGGGGGCTGAATAGGTACTCTGTATTCCAAAGTCTCCTTTCAGTTCATCAGATAATAAAGAACACACACTGAAAGAATCACAGAAATAGAATGTACCCTCGAGTTATATCACAAGGAGAGGAAAAAAAAAAAATCTCTCCGGATAAGAAGTTCAGGTTTATTTTATCTTAAATCAGACCAAGGGGATTTAGGTTGCTTTTTTAATCTACTTGTGCATAATGATCTCTCAGATTAATCATACTGTTTAATAGAATATTATTATTAATTAGACATGTCAGCGCTTCAGGCAGAAAATTATTGGGAAGTAAAAAGGTCTATATTCCAAAGGCTCATAAGAGGAAGATTTCCACTTCTATCATTGCACATCTCTTTCAGTTCCAACTCTCAGTGGAAATTCCTCAATGAATTCAGTCCTTGTAACAATAACATTTAGAAGTGTTTCCCATTTAAGAGATAGCTGAGCTAGGGTTTGCCTTGTAAGATATTTTCTATGTTATTTATAAGCCAATTACATGTTCTTAGGGCGTGTGGGTTCAGAAGAAAGCCCTTCAGTGTTGCCAGGATTTTTATCATCTCCCACTAGGGGGTCTTAGACAAGACTGAGGCGTGGAGGAGAACACTGGGGCCATCAGTTTTATCCATCAGGTTGACATCCTCTAAATTGTTCTCATTTCCATCTGGTCAGCTCTTACAGGTTACTGCTGCTTCCTCCCCATGCGCATAAGCATTCTAGTCCCAGAGGAAAAACTCAACTGTTCCCCCAATAGGCCAAGATCCCATGGGGCTCTCTCTGCACCCAAGCAGATATTTGTTTTGTTCCCACACTATGCTACCTGCAAGACATTTCTAGAATCACACTGCTTTCCAGGGCTCCAGTGTAAGAACAACTGCACAGGTATCTTCTGCCCCCAGATTCCTCAAACTTATGATTTGATTCTATCATCCATCCACCTACCCTTCCATCCTCTCTTCCATCTTTAGCATCCTAGCAAATGACCAAGCCTCCCATTTAATGGTAAAAAATAGAGGCTAGAAGAGCCCAACACCCTCATCTTCTGCCACACCTGCCAATGAGTTTTCCCAGCTGTAAAATCCATCTCTTTCCTCTTACCCTGCATCTCACCTCCACCCTCCTCTTCAGGAACCTCACCCCATCCACTGTCTTTCTCCTCTGTACCTTCCTCCTGTCTCTTGACTCCTTCCTTGCAGCTTATACAGTAAGTGCATGACTGTCATTAAAATACACACATATTGTCAACAATAAGCAGCAGCACACACAAAACTCTTCCTTTTCACTCTTATCTTCCCTCCATAGCTGTCTTTCCTCCAAAAAACAGCGAGACAAAAAAAATTTCTAGACAAGGACCATGTGTGTAGACCCCGAGATGAAAAAGAACAAAGCCCTTTGAGAAACATAAAGGTTTCGGTGGGCAAAAAACGGTGAGCAAGTGGAAGGAAGAGACAAGAGCTACGTAATGCTGGTCGTGTGAGCCATGAGGAGGTTTAACCTACTTTGTGGGTTTGTCTTGAAGACTAAGTAAGACTACATATATTAAGTGCCTCATGCATGCAATAAAATGTAGCCACTTTTATTTTAGAATATATGACCCTGACCGTCCTCTAACTTCGTTAGGGTACCTCCAAGGACACAGAAGCGAGAAAAGCCCCTCTGCTACTTGGCTTGAAGTCTAATTGAGGGTGCAGGATCAAGGCGAAATCTCTTAACTCTACAGAGAGGGCTTACTGAAAACTTTGGAAACAGTGATGGCTGCACCAAAGATATATATATAGCACAGTCAACGCGCATCGCACATAAATAGGCAAAAACGAGAAAAACTAAAACTTGCTCTGAAGCTCCTATTCTGGCAGATGGAGGCTGAGTGTGTGGAGTGAGAAGTCAGGCCAGAATTTGTCAATTAACTATGACTCAGTCTTACGGGATAACTAACTTCAAAAGGTGATCCTGACTGAATCCTGGACTGGGGGGAAAAAAAGCTAAGAAGAACAACATTGGGAGAATCGGTGAAGTTTGAATAGGCACTGAAGATTACATAGAAGTCATGTGTTAATGTTAACATCGTGAACTTGATGCGATTATGTAAGAGAAGATCCTTGCTCTTAGAAAATACATACAAAAGGCTAAGGGGGGCTGAGCACGGTGGCTCACGCCTATAATCCTAGCACTCTGGGAGGCCGAGGCAGGAGGATCGTTCAAGGTCAGGAGTTCAAGACCAACCTGAGCAAGAGTGAGATCCCATCTCTACTAAAAACAGAAAGAAATTATCTGGACAACCGAAAATATACGTATAAAAAATTAGCCGGGCATGGAGGCACATGCCTGTAGTTCCAGCTACTCGGGAGGCTGAGGCAGGAGGATTGCTTAAGCCCAGGAGTTTGAAGTTGCTGTGAGCTAGGCTGACGCCACGGCACTCTAGCCTGGGCAACAGAGCCAGACTCTGTCTCAAAAAAAAAAAAAGAAAAAAAAAGGCTAAGGGCATGATTTATGCAACCTACTTTCAAATGGTTCAAAAATTAATAACATGTGTGCATATATAAAGAGAGAGAATGCTAAAGCTTAAGAGGTAAATTGGTATATGTCAGTTAAGGATATAGGGGAGCTCTTCATATTATTTTTGCAACACTTGCGTTTCAAAGGTTAGACCCTGAGCTGTCCTCTGGGCCCTCACTGCCCTGTTGTCCCCTTGGAGATGACTCTTCCCCTGACCACTCTGCACTGCCACCTGCTAGAGACCTCAGTCAGTGGGACTTGTAGTCTGTTCTCAGACGGTTGGGGTCCAGTGGGGTTTCCCCATCTTTGGTCCCATCTCAGCACTTCCCTCTTGCCTGTGGATCATGTGAAAGGAGCATTGGGACAAGAGAAGTCCCTTTTCTCTCTACACAAAGACTGACTCTCAAGATGACTGTCTCACTGTGACTTCCAAAAACCTAATTTGATAGTCAGAATGAAGCAATGACTTGGTCGTTCTAGTCTTTCCCCTTTCCCCTGGGACTCTCAAACCTGTGCGTCAAATAAGGGTATGCCTGGGGCTTTTTGGTTTTCAAAAATTAAAAAACATATCCACTTAATGTTTTCATAAAGAGAGCTCTTAACATATATTTTCCATTTAAGTCAATGAATTAGTCCCAACCCTTATTTTATACTTCTCCACTTTATTTTCTCCTTCCCTAGATGGTAGAACCACAGTTAACACCGAGAATAAAAACCCTCAACATCTCGACAGTCATCAACTACAATCAACAATGCCTATACTAAATACAAAATGCAGAGTTTCTTCTGAAAGGCGTGAATTTTATACATATAAATTTTTATAACTCTATTTGATAAATAGTATGGTGATTCTTTATATAGTTAAATTTTTAATTTAAAAAAATCGTACCTTGCACATACGTATCACTCATTTTCACAATAACTAAAATGTGTAAGCCACAGCTATGGCACCAAAGCAAAGCATAAAATTGTAGCATGAGTCTATAGACCTTCCCTCTACCTTCCACCCTCAATAATGGGATCAGGATCAAAATCTTCATTTCCTGCATAAAGTAAGTGATCATCACAGTCTTAAATGTGTATGAAAATTGTCTACAGTGTTCAACAATAATCAAATAGCCTAGAAAGAATTTAAGGTGGTAAAATTATAGGAATGTGCATAAAGAAGTTCAGCTGCCCAAAGAAAGCATCCAACTCTCCCACAGGGAAAACAGATCTGTGAAGCTTTCATTTGTTAGAGTCTTGGTTGGATATAAAGTCACAACAAGGGCCTAGATGCTGAGAAAATGAAGATGGATGACAACTTCTCTTCAATGTGCTTGGTTTGGTCTGTTCACCTCTCCAGCCCCTCTTCTGGGATGTATTAATATTTTTAAAGTGTCATTTTATGTTTACAAATCCCAGATGCAAAGAGAAAACTAAGAATTTAAAACCTTGTTATTTTGGAGTAATAAATTTTGGGGTCTTTGATTTCCTTGAAAAACTTGAAAAAAAAGATGACCTTATTTGATTTGTGTTAGGTGTGCTATTAATGTTGCGAGAAGGGCATTTATCCTTTGAAGCACTTTAGATGCTTCTAGAAAAATGGACTTAATAAAGGTATAGAAGAAACTTTTAGGTTAACTTGAAATATTCCATGGCTTCTCTTTTTGTATCCTACTTGTATGAACAATTTTATCTAAGTTTATTAAACATTTTTCTTATGAACTAACATAAGGCTTGAAAAATCTTATAGAGCAAATAAAAATTCTCTTCCTCTAAACAAATGCCCAGAGAAAGCAGTCTAATATTCTCCAAATGATAATTTTTCCATAAAGAACAAAACTGTGAAAGTTTTTTATTGAAAAAGAAAATTTTTCATTATATTTTTGAGCAACTAGGAATAAAGGGTTATAATGAAATTTTCTCGGCGCTTTAACATTATAACTTATCGTGACTCTAAAAATGTACCTATGTATATTAAGACTGTATTTTATAGGATTATGTATTTTAAATTATACACAAAATAGACACAAGCACATGCCCTAAGATTATTAAACTTTACAAATCTACTCACATGCATTTTCTCTTTGTCTTTTTTTTTTCCTTTTATAAAATTTCCTGGTTTTGTGTTCCTACTATACCTGAACACAAGGTAACCTAAAACACGTTTAACTTTAATAACTTTTACACATTCATAAATATTTTTAAGTCCCATAAATGTTTAACATTAGTATAGTATATCAAAGTACCACTCTTTTCTCTGTAAATAAATCATTTCTAATCTAAAGACTTGGGGGCAGGGGGTGGGAGGGAGAAAGAACACCACAAATCCCTCTGGCCAGTGAATCAAAAGGCATTCCCAGACATTAACTTTTCTTTCCAAATATGAAAAACATATTCAATATATATCTTATAATAAGATGTTTTCCTCATGTTTCCTTTGAGTAAAGTCTAGCGGGTGCGTTCCTCTTCACATTGTGCTATGAAATTCTTAGTCAACTTTGTCGTTTTTTTTTTTATTTCCCCTTGCAAAGGGCCGCCTGCTGGCTGGAAGCCAAAATTTCTGTGCTATCACTCACTCCACCAAGACTAACCATGCTAAGATCAGGCAAAGATGAGTTATAATGTAAAAGAAAAATGAAAAATATATAAATTATACAGATACACACACACGTGCGCATTCTGCCCATTACACTACTTCTAAAGAAAAACAGATAACTCCCACTGTGTTTTGAAAAGAAGACAGATTGTGAAAAAAAGATGTAAGGCAGTCACAGGATTACAATGAACTTTGAGGACTGCTAAATGGTCTATAGCTTAAATTTTTTTTTTTTCCCAAACTCATATGGCCATCTGTATCTGTAGTTAGGAGTGAAAACGAGAAGAGATTTTTTTCAAGTAAACCTTTCCTAAAGTTCCAAACTGTCATGGTACTTAAAAGAAAGGGTGCCAAATGACTTGTGTGTTTCTGGGCAGCCACACGGCGACAAACAGCACACGTGGGTGGCCACGTTGCTTGTATTTGCAGCATGCCAGTTACTGATGTTAGTTACACTGGTATCGCTTCAGCACAGGGAGCCACCATGTTACTTCCATGGTATCTTTCTCGTATCTTTTTGCCACGCTTATCACCAACTGATTACGCTATGTCCGCTGACGATGTCTGTAGCTGTCCATCATTTTTCTGTATAAACATCCTCTTTGAAACAATATTTTGCCATCTGAAGTCTTACACCTAACTTCTTTTGAGCAGCACTACTTCAAGAGGACAATCACCATTACAAACATGGTACTGAGGCAGTCATTTGGGGTGTGCACACATTTTAATTTCATGCTATACAGGGGGGAACCACTAACAGCCTCAAACAAAAACTGAGTCTTTAATATTTTATTGCTTTGCACAATTTATCTTTCACATAGTCTATTAGCTCTGTTAAAAAAAAAAAAAAAGGAAGGAAGGAAAGGAGAGAGGAAGGGAAGAAGGGAGGAAGGAGGGAAGGAAGATACTCAGTTGATACTGGGTATTCAAGGTGCATTCAACCTCCAAATCTGAATCCTACAAATACCTCCCCAACTGCATTTTTGTGAAAATAAACTGAATTTGTCAAATGTCTCCTCCTTTGCTCGCATATCCCGTTGTTATCCCAGCACAGTGAGACCTCACATGTTAAGCCAACCCTGTTGTGATCGCCAGAAGAGAGAAGCATTCTGTTTTTGATATCACAGATTTAGATGGGTTTTGTAGCATGGCCTATAATTTAAATCTCACAGAACAAATAAAGGACAAAAGAGGTGCGGGGGTGGAAACCAGTAGGAAGCAGCGAAGAATAAAAATTAACGTGGGCAGGAGAATGTGTGAATGTGTATGTGTGATCAGAACCGGCCTCAAATCTGTTATGTGATTTTTGTTTTCCTTTGACATGGGCATTCTTTACTCGTTGGGTGGAAACATCTAGTGAAACGTTGGGCTTTTCCTTTTCCCTGTACATAGTAAGGGTCTAAAGTCACCAGTCAGTGAGGACAAGCCGCCTCAGTCACTGCTAAGAGTAGCACAGCCACACTAAGTTTGGCAATTAGAAGCTCTGATCTAGAAGCCAGAGGAACAGAAAGCAGCAACCAATGCTGAAGGGCCACCGCCCAGAAAAATCAGAGAAACTTTAAAACTCATCCACTGCTGGAACTTTATCTAAAGGGGAACAATGTTTATATTTTTAAAAGCATGTATGGTAAGGAAAGTCAAACCCTTCTTCCAATAAAGATTTTTTTTGAAAAATGATATTTATATCCAGACTTTCCTGCCCTCTTGTGGAGAAAATACAGAGCTCTCTATCCGTAGAAATGGGACAATGGCTTTTCAAAAATTGCAGATGGCTTTTTCCATGGTAGGTGTGATTTACTGTCATGGTTGGATCCCCTGATGTTCACAGAACTTTACTAGCTGTGAAATGTTTACCAAAATAAAACACAAAATCAGAATAACAAACTAGAGCTAAATCAATTGTAACACTAATGAGAAACCATCTAATTTAGGACAAGGGGAAAACAGCAATGATTAGGGGGTTTTTTGTTTTTTGAGACAGTCTCTCTCTCTGTTGCTCAGGCTAGAATGTCATGGCATCAGCCTAGCTCACAGCAACCTCAAACTCCTGGGCTCAAGCAATCCTTCTGCCTCAGCCTCCCGAGTAGCTGGGACTACAGGCATGTGCCACCATGCCCGGCTAATTATTTTCTATATATTTTTAGTTGGCCAATTAATTTCTTTCTATTTTTTAGTAGAGACGGGGTCTTGTTCTTGCTCAGGCTGGTTTCAAACTCCTGACCTTGAGTGATCCACTCGCCTCGGCATCCCAAAGTACTAGTATTACAGGCGTGAGCCACTGTGCCCGGCCTAGTTTTTAATAATACTTAGACATATAAATAAATATATTTTAAATAACTAGCAAAGTAGAGAGAGAGAGACAGAAGAGTTTTCAAAATGGCCATCAAAAGTTCTGGTCCCAGAGAATGGACCATCATCTCTCTCTTGTAGAGGCCACAGCACATTGTCACCTGGGCAGGGCCAGCCTAGAATAGGGGACACACAGATCCCATCAGCAACTCCTGTGAAATCAGAGAATTACCAAATTTCTTTAGGTTGTTTTGTTTTAAGAAGTTGGTTTAAGTTGATTTAAATTGACACAAGGAGATGGGCTGAAGGTCCCAAGCCACACATTCAATGCCTAGCTCCAATTAATGGCCAACTTAGGCTGTGGTTTCAGCACAAATCTGCCCTGGCCATCCACAAGAAGATGCTACATTTCAATTTATTGATCATATATTCTGAAATTATCATATGAAAGGTGCTACAGGAGAATCCAAAGGTTTTCTTTAAAAGGCCTTATAAGTTGAGGGGAATAAAAAATTTATTATCTTAAATAAAATTATCATGGAAATATCTTAACTTCTGAAAGGCAGAGTGGTTTATTGTAGATAGAATTTTTCCCAAATTAGAAACATTAAGATGTTCACTGAGCACCCGTAACATGGTGCTAAGGGCCAGAACAACACAAAAGAAACACAAATCATGTCAGCCTAGATACCACTGAAGAGTAACTGTAATAAAAAAGAAAAAGAAGGAAGACAGAAGAAGGAAAAGAAAAAGAGGAGGAGGAAGAAACACAAATCACGATTCCTGCCTTACATCACTAGATATTTACCCAAGAACCAACCATGCGCAAGGGCTCAGTCCATTTGGGGAGACCAGGTCTACACAACAGCTGGGCAGCACAGCCCAAAACAGAGAGGGGATCAGGGATTCCCCGGGAGGAAATAGGACCTGGTGAGAGAGTTTGAAGAGGGAAGAGGAAAGGGGAAGCCTCCTGCATGTAGCCCAAACATGGCTTATAAAAAGATGGAGCATGTTGGATTTGAAGGACACCCAAGACATGGTTCTCTAAGTGCCTGTCTCCAAAGACGGCAAGACGGGTTGCACAGGGAGCCTGGAACCAGGCTGGTAAGAGCATGGGCTGCACTACTGTGATCTGGATCTCATCAGCAGGAAGCCATAGTGAGGACTGGGGAGGGGTCTACCAATGACATTCCTGCAGATGAATTCAAAGAGAGTGTTTCTGGTGCCCCAAGAGTGGGGATTTGCAAGGAAGGGAGGCTGCCCGGATGGTGATTAAAGTGATCAGGGCTGAGCTAGAGGGGAGGCAATGACTCCACAGCGGAGGTCTTAAAAGATTAATTAAGCACAGTGACTTCTTGCCTGGTTGAAAGAGAACCAAAAAAGTGCCTAAGGCTCAAATCCCAAGGGGATAGTGGGACACAACAGGGACAGAATCAAGAAACTGGGTGAGTAGAAAATTCACGTGCTGGATGTTCAGGGCCATCTCTCAGGTCAGACCTACATGCTACTGTATAAGAGTGGCAATTTTCCCTCCAAATTGTTTGGTTTTTTTTTTTAATAAACTTGAAGTCAGATTATAGTTTTAAAAAAATAAAGTTTTTCAAACTGCCATTTAAAAAAGAGACTTCACAAAGCTATAGTCCGGATACTCTCCAAAGTTACCATTTATCATAATTAAATACCCACAAAATCACATAAATAATATGCCAATAATTCATGAATACTGTATCTTTAGTTAAGCATTTATTGGTAACCTAAGATATACCTAGCGTTGTATGGGTATAAGGAATTCAAAAAATAAAATGCAGCCCCTGACTCCAAGCAACTTTTAAGCTGTAAGAAGAATAAGACAGGTACACAAACTACTATAAATAGGGCAGAATGTAGTCAATGCTGTTTTCTTTTTCTTAATTAATAATTTTTCATAAAAAGAAACATCCATTTCCTTTACCTCTACATATCTTTTTTTTTTTTTTTTTTTTATGAGACAGAGTCTCGCTCTGTTGCCCAGGCTACAGTGCCGTAGTGGTCAACCTAGCTCTCAGCAACCTCAAACTCCTGGCTCAAGCAATCTTCCTGCCTCAGCCCCCCGAGTAGCTGGGACTACACCCAGCTAATTTTTCTATTTTTAGTAGAGACGGGGTCTCGTTCTTGCTCAGGCTGGTCTCGAACTCCTGATCTCAAGCAATCCTTCTGCCTTGGCCTCCCAGAGTGCTAGGATTACAGGTGTGAGCCACCGTGGCGAGCCACAATGCTGTCTTAAAGGTAGTATGAAAAAAGCACATAGAAAATCAGAGGAAAAAAGTCATTCCAGCTAGAAATCAGAGACAAGAGTGTATATTCTGGATCTTAAAAATGAGAGAGCATGAATGTCTCTCCCAACCCTTATGGCCCAAGATTCTCCGTACAAATGAAGGGGAAAAGCCCATTCCAGGTTGACAGAGAAGCTTTTTAAAAACAAAAAGGCAGGAAAGAAAGAATTCAGGGTACAAAACACCGTAGATAAATCACGAAAGATAAACCTAAAAAGGCAGGCAATGACCATGATGGTAACAGGCTTTGACTGGCAGATAAACAATCACTACATAATTCCACAGGCCAGGGCAGCCACTCAGGCGTTCAAACAGGATTTGGGCACGATGGGATACAACCTGTATATAATTCAGCAAATTCAACGTTCCTTCGTACACTTAATCTGGCAATAATGCATTTGAAACAGGGGGAAAAAAAAACATTTGCAACAGGTAAGTAAAGGTAACAGAAATAATCATCTTAAGTAATCACTATCAGAGTCTTAAAACAAAAGTGATAAATAAACTGAATAATCTAATATCATTTTTGTCAAATACCCATCACAGTCTCAGTAATAAGGGTGAAGGACAGCAGGCAGACTTCTAGCAGCATTTAAATCAGGAGAAACATGCAGGATTGCTCCAGGCTACAATTTTTCATTGGAATTCCCAATACCCAGGCTGATCTTCCAACTTAAGCTGCCAAAATAAATGGATATAACCTTTTAGCAGAGTTCAGAATTGAGCCAGTGAGGTCAACTCACGTGCACATTAGTGAACTTTTATTAGTGAATATCGCAGCCCAAACTAACATTTTCATTGCTAGAATAGCAACTCATCTGGAAGGATATAAATATTGTTTATTGGTTGGAATATTGTCCTTTCATGCTCTCTGGCATTCTCTCCACCTAGGACTAAACTCAAAAGATGAAAGCAATCTACTTATTCTTGATGAGCCCATGCCCAAGGCCACTGGTTCAATTCTTAATTATAACACCGAATCACACTATTGCAGTCATTAGACTCATGGGACAGTATTGCTCTACAAACCCACAATTAATTCTTTAAATGTAAATTTTTGGATTACGTACAGGTAAAATCCCATCACAATGAATTTAATTATAATAAAAAGATGTGGGAAAAGATCTGTGTCTCAAAAGAGTGATGCCCCTACCAATGGAATGATTTCCACAACTACAGAATGATTACTAATCCTCGACATGAAATAATCATTTCTTTTGAAGGGATTCTATCTCCTTCCAGTATAAGGGAGACGAAGATCTTTTTTTTTGCTCTTTTATTCTTCATCAAGAAATAATTACCCTTAAAAAATACACTCCATGAGAGATTAAGGTAGAATTTTAAATGGGTTAAAATTAAAAACAGCAATGAGTTACTGGCTTTTCCCTATAAAATTTGCAAATATATATTTTGATGATAATTAACAGGCTTTAGAGAGGATGTGGAAGCGTGAACTGGAACACTCTCTCTAGAGGGCAATTTGACAGTATGGATCTCAAGTGCTAAAGTGTACATAATTCTGATTAAGCAATTCCATTTCTATGAATTCATGCTAAGAATAATAATAGATATCAGCAAAAATTTCGTTTCAAGGATGTTCACTGAAATGTCATTTATAACAACATAAAATGAGAACTACCCATCAAAAATGTCTAATTGCTTAAATGAATTGTAATACATCCATATAATACGTAGCTACTTAAAATGATGTCAAGAAAACCACCAACAATGTTGAAATATAGCAGATTACAAAACAGCACAGTGTGACTCTGCTTTTGTAAAATATATATATTTGACTTTTTAATATAGAATAAAAGACTGAATAAAATAAACTGAAATGATGGCAGTGGTTTTCCCTGGTGGTGGGTTCAGAAGTATTTTTTGCTTTCTTTTTATTTATCCAGTATTTCTAAATTTTATTATTCAATGAATACTTATTATTCTTATAAGAAAAAAAGGAAAACAAATTTTTGTTAAAGCTATCCTTTTCCCTTCTACTCTTCATACACCCTACCCCTTCAAAAAACCCATCTAGACTCTCAAACTAACCACCAAAAAACAAAATACAAATATTATACAAATAAAAACGTATCAGAACAGAAACATAATTCAATATTATTTCTTAATTTCTCCTGCTCAATTTTAGAGTACTTGATTTCATTGCTTGTTCATCACGGTGAGTCTACCTTCTCTATAGTTTCTATTGATAAGCATTGTACTCTTCTGACATAGACTCTTCATAACAAGTTCTAATACAACAAAAATAACTTGGACTACTCATATTTCTACAATAAAAATTGACCTTTAATATTATTTGCTTGTCAAAGCTAGATAGACAGGAGGTCACTGGTGAACAAAAACAATGGTAATACCTTTGTAAATTCGGCCCATCATATGATGGGAAAAAGCAAAAAATTATCTGAGTCTGAGTTCTTCTTTTAGAGCTTTAACCCAAAGAGCTCATCTTAATAATGCCCCTGGTGGCAGGTAACATTTAATTTTTCTGTGTCACTGAAAAAGAATTAGATGTAAAACTCAGGTAAGAGATTAATATTTCATACCCTGAGGCTAAATACTTCCACATGAATATTCATAAATGCCTAGTCTGAGTGAAATCTCATGTGAGTGGAGATTTAAAATGCTTGAATCTTTTTACATAGTTCACAGACTGGACATTCCAGAGAGGAAGGCAAGACTTTGGTCAATTAACAGGCGACTTACTGTAGATCTAAGTATGCAACTAAGGCAAAAAGCATTTCTCACATACACACACACACACACACACCCGTACAGCCTCCTTCTGAAAGCCAAAACCAGGCTTTCTTTTCTCTTGGGCTCATGTTGGTAATGAAGAGAAGTGTTGATGATCACTAGACAGAAAATCTGGGTTATTCCCTGAGGCTTCCAATGCCTAACTATGTGTGTGTTCTCTCCTAGGTTCCAAGGGGACTTGGGAGGAAGCGGGATGCTATAGATTGAATGTGTCCCTTGTAAAGTTCAGGTATTGCCAACGTGGTAGTATTAAGAGGAGAGGCCTCTAGGAGGTGATTAGGCCATGAGGGCTCCTCCCTCATGAATGGGGTTAGGTGCCCTTTAAAAGGGCTTGATGGAGGGAGTTTGTCCCTTTTTGCCCTTCTGCCTGCTGTCACATGAGGACACAGCGTCCCTCCCCTCCGGAGGATGCAGTTTTCAAGGTGCCATCTTGGAAGCACAGAGCAGCCCTTACCGGATAGATCTTGGGCTTTCCAGCCTCCAAAACTGTGAGAAAGAAATGTGGGTTCTTTATCAATTACTCCATATCAGGTATTCCATTACAGCAGCACAGAATGGACTAACAAGGGAGAGGGATGGTGGGGACAGGAAAAGTAGAAAAGGAACCGTAGGCAGGATCATCTTGGCACTGGTTGGATTCACTTCCTTGTAGGTCCCCCCACCCACCCCAGCATGACCGTAGGATCCCACCTAAGGTACAAGATGAATGCCCTAACTCATCCTCCCCGGCGACAACACTGCTCTTGGTCCCCAGGAATAATTTCCACCCTAAGAAAAAGGAAAACAAAAGAGAGTTGCTATAGTCTGAATGTTTGAGTCCCCTCAAAAGTCATACGTTGAAACCTAATCACCAAGGTGGCCACCCAATCTATGGTATTTTGTTATAGCAGCCACAAATGGACTAAGCTGATTACTCAAAGAACTCTCTTAAGCCTTCTGGAACAAAGCCTGACATTTTATAAACATAAGCCAGTGAAAAGAAAAAACAAAACTAGAAATAATAAGGACAGAACTAAAAAGGTAAAGAACAAAAATAAAAATTAAGAATAAACTGCCTGGCCAGGCAACAACCAAGGCAGCTAGGGAGCCTGGTAATAGCCAGTAAGTGTCTACAAGGTGTAAACAAAAGAGGAGAAAAGTTCAGAGTGTTATCCCGAGTAGTGAAGTAATAGAATGAAATTTAATCAACATAAAATGTAGGCCTAGGGTAAACTTCCCAACACATCCAGGGCTCTATAGCATATTCTCCCCATGGGGTAAGGGGTTTTCCCCTCTGAATAACAAAGCATAGCAGGACCAGTCAGTAGATAATAGTCTTTATGGAATGATCCTGCCTCTCATATCCAGACTACATGGCTAAATAAATATATATACTATGTGAAGCTTCTTCCCCCATCTAAGACCTGAGATGCAGTTCTCACATCTGGCAAGACCATAGGCAATGCACAGCTGCCCCTGCATTAGTGCTTTTATTCCTCCGTCATCCCAGCCTTGGAAAGTACTCTGTTATCACCAGACATGTAAATGTCTAGGTAAATAAATTTCAACAATGGACAGAGGGTCAGATGGCAGAGCAATATGCCGCTTCTCTGGAGATCTGCTTGAGCTCCGAGTTCTGTTCTCTTTCCTGCCAGTTCGGACGCCCACCGTGGTGCACACCCGCAGAGCAGAGAGTCTTGTGGCTCTGGGACCACCTAAGGATCTAGACCAAGAGGAATGAGGTCACATAGAAACACAGGGAAGCAAACTGAAGTCCAGGGCTAGGGGAAGATGGAGGAACAAGGCTTGCATTCATTAGGCAAACATTTATAACATTTCTACTATAGGCCAAACTCCAGAGATGCAAAAGTGAGTCCTCATTCATCTAGCAAGAGAGCAAGTGAACACGCAATTAACTGTCACATAATGTGACTACACTACAGTGGAGGTAAGAAGACAAAGGACCAAAAGGAAGATATGATATACAAAATAATTGCTAAACAAAGAAACTAATAATATAGTTCAGTTGGGTGCCATGGCACAGGCTTTTAATCCCAGCTACTCGGGAGGTTGAGGTGGGAGGACTGCCTGAGCCCAGGAGTTCAAGGCCAGCCTAGACAACATAGCGAAACCTCATCCCTCTTAAACAACAACAAACAAAAACTTATAGTTCAGTTTAAATAATTATTGATTCTCTTTTTTGATTTCAAAATATTAAAGGGGTACAGATGTTTTTGTCGCATGAATACCTCATATAATGCTTAAGACAGAGCATTTGGTGTGCCTGTCACAAGAATAGTGCTCATTGTACCCAACAGGTAACTTTTTATCCCACACCTGCCCCCCCTTCCCGCTTCTTGGTTTCCAATGATCTTTACATCTCTTTGTGCTCATTGTATACTGATTATTTAGCCCCCACTTATTAGTGATAACATATGGTATTTGGTTTTCCATTCCTGAGATACTTCACTTAGGATAATGGTCCCCAGTTCGATCCAAGTTGCTGCAAACAACATTATTTTATTCCTTTTAATGGCTGAGTAGTACTCCATGGTATATATGTATACCACATTTTCTTTATCTACTCATGAATTGATGGGCATTTAGGTTGGTTCCACTTCTTTGCAATTGTGGATTGTACTGCGATAAACATTTGAGTGCAGGTATCTTTTTTATAAAATGACTTCTTTTCCTTTGAGTAGATACCCAGCAATGAGATTGCTTGATCTAATGGTACGTCTACATTTCCTTGAGGAATCCCCATACTGTTTTCCATAAAGGTTGTACTAATTTGCAGTCCCACCAACCGTGTATGTGTTCCTTTCTCTCTGCTTCCATGCCAAATCTATTGCTTTTTGACTTTTTAGTGATGGCCATTCTGATAGGGGTAAGGTGGTATCTAATTGCAGTTTTATTGTTTTTGTTGCTTTTGTTTTTGTTTTTGAGACAGAGTCTCACTGTGTGGCCCGGGCTAGAGTGCCGTGGCGTCAGCCTAGCTCACAGCAACCTTAAACTCCTGGGCTCAAGCAATATTTCTGCCTCAGCCTCCCGAGTAGCTGGGACAACAGGCATGCGCCACCATGCCCGGCTAATTTTTTTTGTCTATATATTTTTTAGTTGGCCAATTAATTTCTTTCAATTTTTTTTTTTTTAGTAGAGACGGGGTCTCACTCTTACTCAGGCTGGTTTCAAACTCCTGACCTTGAGCAATCCACCCACCTCAGCCTCCCAAATTGCTAGGATTATACTCATTGCAGTTTTATTTGCATTTCCCTGATGATTATTGATGTTCATCATTTTTTCCTATGTCTGTAGGCCACTTCTCTATCCTCTTTTGAAAAACTTCTGTTCCTGACTTTTGCCCACTTTTCAGGGGGATGTGTGTATGTGTTTGTGTGTACGCTCGTGCATGCAGTGCAGGGGTGGAGTGGGGAACTAGGGAAAGCCTGATAAACAGCAAACGGAAATGGGTGTGGTAATAGACCAAAGGTACTAGAGAGGGAAGCCCTGAGATGGATGATCCCAGAAACCTACCAAATAGACTGGGGGAGACTAGAGACTACACGATTGAAGATGGCCATCAGGAGAACCGAAAAGCAAGATGGGTAGGTAGGATGGGCCATGGTAGAAATGACAAGAAAAGAGAATGAGACCCAGTGTATTCATTTCAACAACATTACCAGGTGCCTGCCAACGGCCCAGTTCAGTGGAGGAGTTTCTTAGAATAAGCAGAGCCAAGGGTAGTCACGATGGGCAGGGGTGAAACTGACTATCTTGGAAACAAAGGGAAACCGGAAGAGTGACACGACATTAACAAGGGATTTCAATAGGACATGAAAGGAATGCTGCAACAGGATTCAGGAAAAGAGACTGATCTTGGCTTGATTTTTTTTTTATATTCTTATTCTTTTTAAGCTCAAAAAGATAGAAGCACATGGTCAACTATATTCATGTCATATCTGTATTCTTGATGATGCAATAGCTTGTAATTCTGATCCCAAGCTAAGAGACTGAGCATTAGCTATTAGTGTATAGTTTTAGTGCTGTTATTTTTCAACATTGCATTTACAAACTACCAAGAAAAAAACCACTCAGCCAGATATTCCATCTTATGATTCAGATCTTTTGTAAAAGAAAAGCCCACTACACCCACAAACATGCCTACTAAAATACATCATGTCGTGAGAAAAACACATTAGAAAGGACATGAGCATTTTATTCATCACCCAAGAAAGAGACTTTTTTGAAAATGCAGAGACGGAGGGTGCAGTGGCTTCCTTTTATACATGTGCTGACTTCTGCTGTCTGCTGCTCTCATTTGTCAGGTTTCTTAACATTCCTCTTAATACAGTGTCTTTATTTAGTTCTCCCAAAGGAGTATCAGCAATTTGTGGGAGCAGGAGGAAAACTTTCTGTCAATTCTGCATAATGACCAAAACAGAATGATTGAATTACTTAATTGAAGCTCTGTAGCTTGTAATGTGATACATATTAAGCCCTGTTAGTTGCGGAGCCAGCAGTGGGCGGGTGTTCGTGAAGACAGTATGAACAGAAAGCCAAATTATTTTCATCTTTCTGTTTGCTTTCTTTTTCGGAGGCTCACACAATCCACAAGGAATTCAATTCTGTCATGGCCAAAGGGTGATGGGGGGAGGAGGGCAGATGTAACTAAAACACAAGCATGTAAAAGCTTTGCATATAGATTAAGAGTTTTATAAACCCACGACAATTTTTATTAGCCCACAAAATTGCTAGCATTCCTGCCCTGGCCTGTTGGCATCACAGCAGAAATACAGCTGAAGTACACACAGCTGTACTGCCGGAGTGTGTGATGTGGCCCATTAGTCAGATTCTAGAACATGGCTAATGTTGAGCCTGTCCCCAAAGCTTCCTGCTCCAGAGTCTATGGGTTCGTACCTAGTTGACTGGCTGTGGTAGGAAGTGTCCCAATGCAGTCTGAGGGATGTCAGCCAAGAGTACAGATTCAAATCACCTACACACCGAGATGGTCACACTTGCTCTTGGCCTGGGACAAAATTACTGTGTCATTTGGAAGACGTTGGGGCTGAGCTCCCTAACCCTAGATGGTTTTTAACCCTCCCGCAACACCAGATAGGTAACATTTTCAGGTTATCATATCTGTTTTGAGATGACTCAAGCGCAGAATGGTAATAGCAAAAACTTAGCAGAGATATTTAAGAATACAGTAGAAGTCCTATTATCTGATTCAGAGCTGGTGTCTGCCAGGTTAACTAAAAAAAAATAATAATGGTTAAAAGGAAGAAAATAATTTTTAAATATGTCTATAACTCAAATATTTTACTTTAGCCTAAAATGTAAATATACACTCATTTAATAAAATCTAATGTTGATTTAGTAGAGGATGGAATACTATTGTCCTCCTGTGGTTCCTCCATTGTTTAATTACCATATTGTCCCCTAGAGTCAGGCTGTTGTGCAATATACTGTAAAGTGGGCATTTTGGGGCCACAACGTGAGCAATTTCTGTCTCTGTATGGTTCTTATCTTTTTTTCCATGTCCCACTCCAGCTTCTCTTGTGGCATATATTTCTGCATCACCCACAAGTACATTTCCAACGAGTTGTCACTCTCAGTCATTTGTCATACACTGTCTCCCCCGCCACCAAAAAAAAGAAAAGAAAAAAAATCACCAGAACCCTTGATATATTTGAGATCATCTAGCTTATTAACTGTGTCCTTTATTTTCTTCTGCTACATTTGGATTTTCTGCAGTAGTAGTCAATTTCAGGCCGTTTTCTCCAAAGTGCAGTATTTGCTGAACTACTAACTATCTCATTCCAACACCACATTATAAATAATGTCTATTACATTGGTGACTCTTGATAATTCTGTTATCTACACTTTTACCTTTTTTTGTTTCCAAAAGTAAAGTCAAATTTTTACTTGTATTATTATATAAACCATTCAGAATTTCTTAACCCATGGACTAGGTCAAGAACGTTACATTTGTTGGGGAAAACATGGCATTTATATCCTTTCCAGGGTCCTCAAGATTGAGATATGAAGGAGGGACAGCTAGAAGGAGCATCGGGGTTTTTTAGTATTTTTTCTCCACATACCATGTTCTTTAGAAAATATACAACTTCATAAAAAAACAAATTCTTTGTCCAGAGTTCATCCATGCCATATTTTGTGAGTTGCAGTAAACTGGTAAAGACGAACAATTCATACTTTTAAACATTAGGGTTTGATGGTTGGTCAATAACTTAAAGTGTTAATCTTTTATGTTTTAGAGACAGAGTCTCACTTTGTCGCCCAGGCTAGAGTGCCGTAGCGTTATAATGGCTCACTGCAGCCTCAAACTCCCGGGCTCAAGTGATCCACCTCGACCTCTCAAGTAGCTGGGACTACAGACACACACCACCATGCCTGGCTCTAAAGTGGTTGTTTTTAAACTCCAGATCCAAGTCTGCCAACCACTGCTGTGATGTCATTTCTTTGGATCTTGTAGACTCATGCTCTGCTTTTTGTGTCATTGTTTTTATAAGTTAGCATCTAACACTTCAGGTCTGTTTATCCATATTATACATATATTTATCAATAAAACACTTTGATAAATGACTTGCTCACCTGTAGATAATTGATCAACAGGTCATTCAATGGCTAATTTCTCCTATCTACTGCCCAACCTGTTCATATCTTGATATTTTCCCCACCATCCAAGCCATCTATCATTTTCTACCACCAAACTTCTTACATAAAACCAAGACCTTCTCTTTCAGTGTAAGCCCACCAACTGTAGTATCACACTATCTTCCTTGTGTGAGCTGCACCTAGGATACATTTTCTATGACTTGTAGTTCATTTACTTAAAGTACATTAAGAACGTAAAAGCACTTGCACAGTGAAATAAGAACAGAATACTTTTGGATTTGAGATGTATTCCAATGTTAAACATCTCATTTGACAGTATTTTTAACATCATCCCTTCATTGAGCTTTTCTAAAGTTATCCAAGATAATTTCCATAGAAACAACAATCCTTATACACTCATAGTTCATCAACTTACATAACATTTAACTAACTTGCATAATTATAATGTCAAGTAAAACTGGCATAAAAAGGTGAGGGAACAGACTTGACTCTTGGCAAGTGGAAAATTCAAAGGATGGGCACAGAAGTGCATGAGAGTGGAGCTGACTGGCTGCAAACACGCATGGGTGAGCATTAATCAACACGCTTCAAGGAGGGAATAGTTACAACGGGATCAATACGCAATACTGTGATTCCTCTTAGTAACTAAACTGTGTTTCTGCAAATATGTCACTATCCTGAAGCCAAGTCATGTGGCACCCCAAGATGACGTTTTGGAGCCTAAGTTATTACTTGGGAAGCACTCTCCAGAATTTGGGGTCTAAACTACAGTATTCAGGCAAACCCTGCAATAAAATACTTAACCCTGGAGCTGAGCCAAGAGGCAGTTTTCAAAAGGAATGGGGTATATCAAACATGTGCTGTTATAGTACTTAGAACACAATCCACAAACAAAGCAATTTTGGAAATATTGCTGGAGTTGAAATTACAATTTGAAGGAGAATCCATGCTTCGAGATTAGCCATTTCAAGAGCTGAAATAAACAGTGGAACCATAGGCTAGTGCACTGAATTAAGGAAGTCTGAAAAAGTTCCCATGCAAAGTTTTAAACTCAAGACCCACATTTCTTTAGAAATTAGCATTGTTTTTACATGAATAGAAATGGAAGAGAGCCACTCTGCTGATTACTTCAAGGTTTCTGCCTTACAATAAGTTAGCATGTATAGAACTCTATTATGTGCCATGCACTCTATTTTGAACTTCATACAGATCATCTCATTTAATCCTGATGAGGATCCTGCAAAGTGGGTTTTCCCCATGTGAAAACAGCATTTGCCCAGGTGTATGTACACAGCTAGCAACAGGCTGGGGTGTAGACTTGAGTTCAAAGGCCACAGTATTTTTAGCAACATCCCACCCTGCTCTCCTGCCCATCATACATGCTCTGACTCACTCAAAACTTCCTTCCAGCATCACCAACAAGGAAATCTCAAAACACCACCAATCATTTAACAAAAATCAAACCTATTTTTACACATGATCAGTTTAAATATTTTCAACTTTGAGAACTCTAAATGGAAGATGAGTTTGGGTTTGAAATCATAGGCATAAAGAAACGACCACCAAACTAACATGCAAGTGAAAACATTTCTGTCTCCCAAAACAAAATATTGAAGAAATTAACCAAAGGAAAAATAAACATATATAGCAGACAGAACCCTTATGAACATTAATATAGTCTTCTTTTTCTCATGTATGAGATTTGAATGAACACTAGTTCTTACTCATTTTCTCACTTTTTAAGGCAGCAATAATCACCTCACACTACCACATCTGCATCTGTGGAAATTTCTAGAAAGATTTATCACTTGGCTTTTGGGGTCAATTAACAGAATAGTTTGGGATACTTCTAAAACATTTTAAGAGATAAAAATTGAATTAAAATATCAGCGAAAACTGACAAAGAAAAGGGTAGCTTTCCCAGCACTTTTCTTCTTACATATTTTTCAAGGAAAATAGATGACAAAAACACCACACATAAATCAATCCCAAATTATCAAGAAGCTCATCTCTTTTTCTTTTCTTTAAAGCCAAATTTAAAGAGAAGTTGTTTCTGTATTTTAGCAAGGAAAACTCACATGGAGGATTCTTTGGCCTAAAAATCCATGGAGGCTGATTCCATTATCTGGGAGCCAAACAAAAGTTTATGTCTATGCAATGGTTCCCCTAAAAGCAGATCCCGAGAAAAGGCTGCAGGTGGTTTATGTGAGAGGAGGCCCCAGGCCTATTGGAGGGTGCATCAATGAGCAGGTTACCTCTTGGACATCCGGAGCGTTGTCCTGCTGGGACCCTCTGAGATATTCCACGGCACACACCTCAGAACTGACGCACCCAAGGACAGGGAGGTGGGGCAGTTGTCTATCAACTCCCATCGCTCATTGGCTGAGGATTGAGCACCGAATCCACTCCACCCTCAGACTTTCTTAAAGGCTACACCTGTACTCAGCTCAGCTCCTGCAGGGAAATGTTAATGAGTTGAGAAGCTCCACGTGCCTGGGAGGGAGCTCAGCTGCAGGCTGATGCCAAGGGGCTATGGGTGGGGCAGTGACAGTGTCTGCCATTACCTGTGAGTAATTTCTCTTGGGCTTCCTCATCTCGAGGATGGAATCTGTTTTTCCACTGGGCATCACAGCCCCAACTGTTTACAAACTTGGCCTACCTAAATCCGACTCCTTGCCAATAGAAAAGACTAGAAACCCTGAGTAACTCTCCCACTGCAAACAACTAAAAACGCTGGGTATAATAATTGTAAATAATTATTATATGCATACCTCTGCTGATAAGAAAAATTAACTGTATTGATCTTGAGGCTGGGAGTATCTATTCAATATTTGAAAATAAACAGAATGAATTAACTAATGAATTAGTTAAGTCCTGGAAGGCCACATAATATTTTTTGAGAACATTTACACAATCCATCTACTTTCATTTTAGACATTTTAATTAGGTCCAGTTAGAGTTGTTCGCCATCCAAGATTTATAGGGACACTCAAGCAGTTAAAATTGCACCCAAGTACAATTTTGCGAATGTATCCTTCAAGATATGAAAGCCTTCACTTTCTGTCTTAGAAAATGATCACTTAGTCTACCATGAAATATCACAGATCCATGCATAGCCACTACCCCAGACTCCTGATCTTGAGCTCCTCTCTCTGTTGCAACTACATGTTCCCCACCACCAAAGCGGCTCCAGTTCCTTCTCTCCAGAGAAACCGCCACTCTCCTGAAAAGGGGGAGAAGGAGGCGCTACCTGGCTGACACCTGGGGAGAGGAGGGTCTAACTGCTCCTTTGAAGGACTTTTAACCAATCCTGCTGCCCCTCCCTGCAGCCTCACACTCAGGGGTCCTTGCTGCCTCCAGTACCTGGCCCTTTCTGGGGTTCCTGGTGAGAACTGACTAGAGTCCAACTTTCTCTGTTCTTTTAAATTAATTACCACTTTTCCATCAACTTTTTAGCCTTGATGTTGAGAAGACAACTCCTGTCTCTGTTGTTCTCTTTGTCCTCGTTTATTCTTTAATTGTCATTTTAACGGGGCTGGGGACTTTTCTAACATTCCAAAAATCCTGAGTTCTAAAAGTTTTACTCTATGAAAAAGACACCTGCACTCGAATGTTTATAGCAGCACAGTTCACAATTGCAAAGTTGTGGAAACAACCCAGGTGCCCATCAATACATGAGTGGATTAATAAAATGTGGTATATGTATACCATGGAGTACTATTCG
>CAUYPO010016905.1:0-80822 GCA_963574435.1 Cheirogaleus major | reverse complement strand
CCTCAGCCTCCCAAGTAGCTGGGACTACAGGCATGTGCTACCACGCCCGACTAATTTATTTCTATTTTTAGTAGAGACAGGGTTTTGCTCTTGCTCAGGCTGGTCTCGAACTCCTGACCTCAAGCTATCCTCCCACCACGGCCTCCCAGGGTACTGGGATTACAAGTATGAGCCACTGTGCCCGGTTGCAAGTGTCCTTTAATAACGATTTCTAGCTCTAAGAAGGCAGTTATTATGTTAGCCCATTTTACAGATTGGAAAAGTGAGTTTGAGAGACATTCCTTATCTTGCTTAAGGTCACATGCCTAGGAGGCAGAACTCCAAGATTCCTGACTCTGAATCCCACTTTCTTTCCACTTCTCAACTTCTCCCTGCCTCTCCCATTGTTTCGATGTACACAAGGCGAGCAGGTTGACTAAAAATGTTTCCAAGTGACAGCTCTTGCCCTAGATTTTGATTGGGAAGCCTGAGGTTTATCGATCCCTTTCCTCATTCCTCAGCGTCCTCTCTCAGAGGCTGCTGAGTGAACTTCAGTGAAAAAATGCTGCCACAGACGCAGGCGGAGGCTGGGGTCCCAGACCCAGTGGGCAGTGCAGTTTAATGGTTTGGAGCCACGTGGACCTGGCTTTATACCCTGCTCACTGTGCTTGTGTCCTCATCCATGTGAAATGGGGATGATCCCACACACCTCGGGACGTGGTAGGGATGAAATGGCACGTCTGTAAATCCTGGAGCACAGTGCCAGGCACAGCAGGGTGCTTGGTAAACAGGAGCTAATTACAGTTAACATTTATTGAGAATTTATTTTGTACTAGGCACCCTATTAAGTTATTTCCATGTTTATCTCATTTATTCCTCCCTTGCAATAAAATTACTACCTCCTTTTTTTTTTTTTACAGATGAGGAAACTGAAGCTCAGCGTGTTACCTGGTTGCCAAATGTCACATAGTTTTTCAACAGTGCTGCAGGGCTGAGCCTGTGTCCGCTCATGGAGGCGACCCCAGCGTCGTGCACTGGGTACGCTACCCCCCACTTGGTAGTGTCCACAGATGGACACTGTTACTGTTATTGAGGTGCCGACAACCACATCAGGATGGCTGTTTTGATATGCTTAGCCTGCCGATGTGGGGTTAGAAGTTTGAGTTTGGGAATGTGTCGCCAGGGGTGTGGTGTGGACAGGGAGGGAGGCTGGCACTGGACTGTAGCCGTTGCAAGCAGGGGAAGAGAAGAAGCCACCTTTCCTCCCTCAGCACCTGGGCTGGAGGCAGAGCCCTGGGCAACTTGTGCCTGCAGTGCCCCGCCTCGTGTGACGTCCTGATAGATGGGATCTGACAGAGTGTCCTCGTTCCCTCCCATCACAGAGAATCCAGTCCCCAGCCAGCTGGCGACTGAGTCCAGGTGAGCTGCAGGCCTCTGGCAACAGCAGACAGACACTTTGTGCAAGCAATGCCTCCTCCCTGGGGGCTCTACTTCCCTGGGCAGTCCTCTGAAATAAATGACACACGGAGCACAAGCCAGCGGGACCCGCAGAGGCTGTCTGCCCAGGGCAGCCCTAACTGTGGCATCTGTAGCCAGCCTGCTCCAATGCCATGCTCAAATCACAGGTCCCCGTCCACTCTGTCCCCTCCACTGAGCTCAGGAGGGGCGAGGGAAATATTGGAGGTGCAGACTGCTTGGTGGACCAGACAGAACACTGAAGAGATGAAAGGCTATTCTGGCTTTGGGTCTATATCCTCAACCTCCCCGCTCCGATACAATTGCTCACTTCTTCCAAGGATTTACAGAATGTGAGAGCTAGGGGAGCCTCAGAGATTGTCTAGTCTGACATAGTGACCAGCAGCCGAGAGGCACCTTCGTGAGAGTTTGAAATAGTGCTCTCTCTGGGTGGACACAGTTCTGTGGGCTTGGCCAGCAGAGGTGGCCTTTGTGAAAATGTGACGAAGGCGCCCGTCTTGGGGGATGCAGCCCTGTGGCCGGGTGCACCACTGGGCAAAGGCAAAGTGGGTGGGACTTCAGCCCCCACTGGTCCCCTCAGCCAGGCAACCAGGCACCTTTGCAGTGTGTAACCTGCACAAGTCCACACAGTCGTCCCGTCACACCTCAGCCCAGAGAGAAGTCCAAATCCTCAGTGTGATCTACAAGTGATGTGGTTGCTGCCAAGTGTCAGCCACCACCAGTCTCCCCTGCTACCCACCTACTAGCCACACTGGATCCCTTTGGGAGCTTCTTGCAGCCCTTGGGGCTTTTTGCACTGACAGCTCTCTCTCTGGAACATTCTTCCTGTTCTGACTGGGCAAACTGCCACTCAGCCTACTGGTCTCAGTGCAAATGTCACTTCCTCAGGGTAGCCTGCTCTGACCTCTCAGACTGTGGCAGGAGCCCATCGTATACTCTCATGTCAAGTAGCATTCTTCCCCGCAGGTGTCATTAATTACTGTGCATCTACACTCCCATAATGGAGGCTCCATAAGGGCTGGGACTGTTTTGTTCACCACTGCGTGTCTAGCATCTGGAGCAGTGCCTGGCACATGGTAGACACTCAATTAATAAGCTAGGTGCAGTGGTGCACGCCTGTAGTCCCAGCTACTCAGGAGGCTGAGGTGGGAGGATCGCTTGAGCCCAGGAGTCTGAGGCTGCAGTGAGCTAGGCTGACGCCTGTAAATAGCTACTGCACTCCAGCCTGGGCAACACAGCGAGACCTCATCTCATAAACAAACAAACAAACAAATAAATAATTGTTGTGTGACTAAAAAGCCTTTCTCTGATTTCCTTCCTGGTCCTATAGGAAGACCGGGGCAGACTTTGGCGACAGGACTTTTGAAAGGGCAATTTTCCCAGGGATGAAAACCCTCATCTGGGTGTCCTGCCTCTGACACAGCTCTTCTATCCATTCTCCCTGCCCCAAGGGGCCTGCAGATTGAGATTTTAAACAAAGGCTTGCGAAATCTCCGATTTTCCCCACGATCTTTTGCCCTTTGCTCGCTCAACAGTGTCCTGGGAAAGAAGTTTCTGGCTGCCTATGCTCAGGGCTCAGGAAAGCACAGCATCAGCACTGCCTCAACTTTTATTTTTAACCAGCAACTGATCTTGCTTCCAGCAGATTTATTTTCAGCGTAGGGCCTGTGGGCCAGTGCTAATTTGCATGCCTGACTCTGCCCTCCGGGAGCTGAACGTCTTAGGTGATGTCCTGAAACACAGGGAGTTGTCTCCCTGACCCTTTCTCATCGCCCAGGGAGAAGGATGGAGGCCTCTGCCAAGTGCGGGGAATCAGGCCTGGAATTCTGACTTGCCCGTGACCTTCCTTGCAATCCCTTCTTTGTGGCTGAGGCTTGGCTGAGGAACTATACATCTAGCCCGTACTCCCTCTTCTAAATTCCTCATAGATCCAGCTTGCACTATTTTTTGTTTGTGCTTTATTCTTCCAACTAACATTTATTGAGCACTTACTTTGTAACATCATGCTACAAACTGAGAACGAGGTTGAGATGGGGAATGGGATTCCAAGATGAGTTAATTTTTGCCCTGCCTCACAATCCAGAGGGGGGAAAACGATTTCGAGACAAGTATGCATCATCAATGTGCTAAGTGCTGAGTAGAAGTTTTGCACAAAGGTTTGCAGGGAGAGGGGAGCTAGTTACTCCGTTTAGAGACTTGTCAGGGAAGGCTTCATGGAGAGCATGTTGCTGGCACTCGGTCTCTGCAAGTCAAGACCTTGTAGGGACAGGGACATTCCAGGCAGAGGGAACAGCACCTCCAAAGGTATGGCAGCCAGAAGGTAGAGGATGAACTTGAGAAAGAGCTTGTTCAATGTGGCTAGAATGCAGAGGTCATGAGAACAAGTGGTAAAACATGAGTTGGGGGAAAAAAGCATCTCTGCTAGTCTGAGAAGCTTATAGTCACCTCTGATTCTTTATGCGCTGTCTACCTCTCTAAACAGACTGCAAGGGCCTGGAGGGGAGGGGCCGAGTTGCTGCTGCCGACTTGTCACTGCATCGCAGCTCCAAACCCAGGGTCATATGTGCAGTAGCCAAAGGAAGAGCCCAGGCCAGGCTGGGCTAGCAGGCAGGTCCACCCAGAGCCAGAACAGATCCTCCCACGTGAAGTCTGAAAGAAAGCATCTTGCAGCTCCTCTAATTACAGGGTAAGTGAGCGGGCCTCCCTCATGGTTAATTTGCTACGTGCCTTTATTGCCAGCAGAAGACAGATGACTCACGGAGGGTATTCCATACAGGCCTGCCAGTAATTGTCTTCATGACTTCGTGAGCCTTTTATGGGTCCCGCTGGGAAAGGTGTTTTATTTTTCTTCTTTTTCTTCTCCATTTTCAGTCCGTAAATAACTAACTTTCTGCAAGCAGGAGGAGTGTCAAGCTCAGGATCTAAGTGGAGCAATCCTGAGATAGGCTGGGGTCAAAGCAGAGGACAGAGGGAACGAGGGCAAGGTGAGTCACCCAGGAGTATGTGAAGTGGGTAATCCCCAGCAGTGATTAATATACACATCATCAGAATTTAAAAATGAATAAATGTTCCTTTTCAGCAGATTTACTTTCTCAATGATGCTTGGCTTAGATTAATGATAATGTGAGTTTATGTTTCCAAAGTACACACAGACTGTTCTGCTTGGAGGGCTGTGGGGAGGAGGGGAGAGTAGGAATATGGGGAGGAAATTTGTGGTGGCCCAAAAGAATGTTATGTGGGAGGACAGTTGCAAGTACATTATGTTTAATTAACATCTAGTCTCTATACATGCAAGAGGTGCAACAGTCAGATACTTGTTTAAATAGAATAGCACTACTTGCATTTCCAGTGGTTCTCTGGAGCTAGCTCATATTGGCTTGCAAAAACCAATTGTTTAGTTTTCAGGAATTCGTATCATGCTGGTAGCCTCAAATCTGCCATAGTGGGGTTATTTATCATGGTAATCAGCAAACCCTACAAAGCGAAGCCCTACCCTCACTCTCGGGGTTGGCAGACGTTTATCAGCACACATTGTTGTAGCCATCCATACCACTAAAGCTTCCCAAGCAGGCGTGAAGGACCACCACCTGGCAGGATAAAAATTGTAAGGGATAATGTTTATTGATCACTTACTATGTGTCAGGTACTGTTCTAAGCATCTTGCATGTAGTTACTCATTAATGCTCTCAATCCTATGGGGTAGATGCTATTCTAGAGCCTGGAACCACACCCACAAGGCTGAGCATTAGAGTCAGAGTCAGAAGGGATTATTAGATCATATTCCCAGTTCCCTATTTTACAGATGAGGAAACTGAGAGCGAGAGAAAGGAAATGGTTTGGCCAAGAATAGGCCTGGAATAGGCCTCCTGTCTTCCCAGCCAGGGTCTGTTCCCTACTCTTATTCTTCTGGCTTGCCTTGTAAGAGCCCTGTCTAGATCCAGGCAGGAGCTGAACCCAAAGGCCTGGAGTTGACCAAAAGGGGCAGCCTGCAGGCCAGAGTCCATGGAATGAGTCCAGTGGGCTCTGTTTGTATTGTTCTTGTTGCCTCTGTCTGCATCACTGGGATTTGACAGCTCCCTGATGCCCAAGCTCCATCCAGAGCTGACTTTCCTTCCACTCGGCCATTGTCTGAGGATCCCACTGGAAGCAATTCAGACTTCAATCTCTCAGCAACAACCATGTGGAATAACAAGAAAAACTAAATAAAAATAAAAACCCAAACCAGAGCTCTGCCTATTAGCCAAGAGTCCTTAGCTAAGGGGGTAAGCGGGAGGACATAGGTGGGCTGAAACTCTCCTAGCCAAATGATTAGCCTGGAGAATTCACTGCTAACTGCATAGGGGTTCAAGGTGAGCTCAATGTGGACCAGGTTAGGAAAACAACTCTCCCCAGGAGCTGAGCCTCTGCAGCTTGTTTCAGTGATTGCTTTTGGCATGAAAAAGGTGGCCCGAGTCAAGAAAAAGAGACTCAAGATGAAAATCCCTTCAATTCTTAAATATATAGGTATATTCTAATATAGACTGCATTCTGATATGGTAAACATTCCAATGTACACTATAGGATCAGGTAGTCCCAGGGCTGTGAAGACCTTCCAGAATGCTTTCCCTGCCTCCAGGCATCAGTGGGTGTTTGCTGGCAGGCAGGGTGCTACAGAGGAAAGAAAGGAGTTGCAGTACCAGGGTATCCGGGCCACCTTGCACAGATAAATCCACTGATTCGAAGCTCAGTTTCCTAATCAGTTAAAGTAGGGGTTTCAGACTACACGGTCCCTTCCAGCACTAACTAACATTCTGATCCTAAACAAAAGGGAACATTTCAAAGATAGAATTACAGACACATACACATACACAAATTGACAAATAGGGAAAGCTTTCAAAAAACCCTCATTCAAATTATTGCTGGATTTGTCTATTAGTGAGATCTGTTTCTTTGCATGTGCTAATTGGTCTTGGCATTAATTAATCTGATTTCATTATATTCTCTTTAATTTGTCAAGATATCATTTTGTTATTGGGTGACGGAACACTTTGGAGAATTGTTAGAATTGGAATGTATTTTCCCCCCTTTTAAAGTTCCTGGAGAAAAGTCGTTATCAATTAAGTTAATTTGCATACGCATTAGGTTAATCGTTTTAGTTTAGCCAAATTTGTGGAAATTTACATAGCAAATTGACCCTCCACATTTCACTTAAACATATGTAGCACACCGAGTAGTGTATTTTGAGTTGCTAATGAAACTGAGGTTATTTTACACGCTTCTTTTAGTAAAAGAGGTCTAATTAGACCAAGTAATTTTTTATTTCATCCATAATTGCAAAACAAATAAGCTTCTTGGCATTTTTTTTCTAGTGGAGGCATCACATGGACAGGGACATTAATAGGGAAGTCATGTTTTCCTAATTAAGCCCGGTTTGATTTCTGCTCACTGTTCCGGCGTCAGCCCTCTCCAGCTTTCTCCTAGGTACTCTTCTGCCTGAGTTGCTAAGCCTCCTGGTATACCTATTAATAGAAGACTCCCCCACATGGAGCCAACTGAATTAAAAAATGTAGCTAGGAAGGCAGGGTGGGAATTTTGACAGATTTGTTTTTAAATTTTTTTTTTTTTATGCCAGAGAAGAGAAAGTTGAATTCAAAAGGGGGTCTTGCTTCTCTCTCCATCAGGGGAAGAAAAGAGAGAAAAATAGCTTTTGTTCTCCCCCAGAAAAGAAATTGGCATAACACATCGGTGGTGTTTCAAAAGTGACTCCAGGGGCTATCTTATTCAGAGTTACAAAAATTGGCTGTCGTCTCCTCCTCCAGGACTGTGGAGCAGCAGAGAGAGAGAACTTACAGCACGCAGGACAGAGGCACAAAATGGGATGTGGGATCCGAGCCTTGGCTGAGGGGACATGGAGGGGAACTTCTGGCTTCTGTCCTGGAGGAGGCCGGGGGAGTCGCAGGTGAGGGGTATTTCCTCCCAGCCTCACGATGCTCCCGAATACCATCTCGCTGCAGCTAAGACAGCCTGGCATCTTCCCAGAAAGGGTCCGGATAGGGCACGCTGTGCTGCTACTGGGCACTCGCACACTAGGGGAGTGAGTTTGTGGATCCTCTCTAGATGAGAAGAGGTTGTAATACAGGTAAGGAGGAAAGAGAGCACTGGCAGTCTTGGGACGAAGAACAGGAACAGGAGACAGCATTGAAGCCCTGAACTGTGACACGGTAAAGAGGTGGCATGATGAGGTGAGGCATCTGACGATGACATTACTGAACCCCCAGAGGTGGATGAAAGGGGCATGCTTTGAATAACCGTAAGTCTGTTAATATGGGTTCTGTAGCAGGTTTGGGGCCTGGAACCTCACCAAGGCGGAGCACCTCGCCTGCGTGTTGCGGGCCCGGCCACAGGCCCAGAGGCCCAGGGCCACTGGACAATGTGGTTTGTTAGAGAAAGAGCCCAGGGAGTCACTAGAATGGGGTTTCTCAACTTTGTTTCACCATCATACACACATAGATCAGGCACATACAAGGTACTTTTGTGGCATGCCCAAGGTATGCACAATCCCTAGGTTGGTCTCTTGATACCTTTGTTTACCATTCGAGAATATACTTAGACCGTCAACTAGAAAATGAACAAACAAAATGTGACCTATCCATACAACGGAGTGTTATTTGGTCTCAAAAAGGAATGAAGTACTGATACAAGCCACAACACGGACAGACCTGGAAAACATCATGCTAAGTGAAAGAAGCCAAGAACCAAAAGACCACATGCTGTAGGACCCCATTCATATGAAAGCCCAGAATAGGGACATTTGTAGGGCAGAAAGTAGATTAGTGGTTTAGTGGTCGCTTGGGTCTGGGGTAGGAGTGATATTAAAAAAGAGCACACTTGGGAGTGCAACGATTAAGAATGAGAGGTACAGTGCCTAGCTTACGTAATCAGAGCTTAATATTTGTGAAATGAATGAATGGTCAATTAATAAATGATCAAATGTTACTCTATGGCAAAATTTGAATTTACTCCGATATAACCCAACAAGTTATTTGCAAACTTTCTTTGGAACGCAAAACTTCTGAAATACCTCTCTGTCCATCAAGAGACCTGCGGGCTAAGACATGCTCCTCCAGAAACATCCGCACTATGTGAAATTCCTGTTGCAGGGCTGACTTCCTGGACTGAACTCTTGCATATCAGTGCAGGTTCAAGACAGGTCTGAGCCTTCCCTGCACTCTTAGGTTTCTGAGAACCCAATTGACCCCACGAGCTTTTCTTGTCCTGGCCACACCTACGCTTGGGCTCTTCCTCCTTTTTCACTGGCCCTTGCTGCTAAGGTCCCAGCATTCCTTGCGTTCGAGCGGAAGTCTGGCAGCTTCTCTCTCAGTTTCCTTGAAGCTGAGCCAGAGAGGGCAGACACTCAACTGAGCACAGCCGCTATGGCCGAGTGCTTGAGCTGGCAAGGTCGAGGCACTAAATCTCGACATCAGAAGCCCCCCGGGCACATCCAGAAGGGAGAGACCAGTGCCGGGTCCTGGGGCAGGCAGGAGTCCTACGTGGCTGAGTGCAGGGATACCTATTCTGTTGGGTCTCAGGCAATAAAGTCAAGCTTCTTTTGAGTGTCTTCTCACTTTCTCTTTCAGCATCCCTCACCCACCGTGTGGTCCCGTGCCCTTTTCCTCCCAGTCCCCTAGGCTGCCCTGGTGCTGCAGCATCTTTAGACCCACTCTATTGGCTGCGATGTAATTATTGTGCCTGTTTCCTGTGACTGACTGCATTGCTGGAGGGAAAGGGCCACACTTATTCATCTTTATATCTACCTAGTGCCAAACAGACTGCCTTGCACATAATATTAATACGTGTTGAAAGTGAGTCATTTCTGAGCGAAGGGGGCTGGCCAGCATCTGAGAGATCACACTCCATGCGTGCCCCTTTCTCTGTGTGGATGTAGAACTGGACTTAGGTGGCAGAAACCTCGTGTGAAGGCCAAATTCTAGATCCAGGCAGAAAATGTACACATGTGAATGGGTTCTATGACACAGCAGGGAGTGGGGGTGATGTGGGCGACTGTAGAACTTGTGTTCTGTCTGACAGAGCAGATTCAGATACACACCTTTCAAAAACATTCCTGGCCAAAAAAACTATGTCTTGGGTCTCTTGTACGTGACCCTTGCTACAAGGTCAAATCTTAACTCTCTAACTCCAGGGGAAAGATGGTGTTGCCTGGAATTTTTCCAGCAACTGCAAGGTCAGGGGCATAAGATGGGCTAGGAGTCAGAAGATAAGGATGTTAGCCTCGACTTATCATTATTACCTATGTAACATCCAGGCAAGGCCTTTCAGATCTTTGTGCCTCAGTTTTCACATATATGAAATGGGTGTAGGAGTGACAAAATAATGTAGGCGAATGCATTTTGTAAAACATAAAAATTTCTATAAGAAGGCAAAGTACTAGGGTCCTTGGTAGGATCTTGTAGGGCTTCTCCTTTTAGGGACTGCCAGTGCCCTGATCCTGTCATCAGTTGAGGGCCAGTCAGTGTTGGGTGTGCCACTTCCCACCCCCACGGGCCCCACCACGTGTCCCCTTGCTGATCCAGAAGCAAAGTAGAAAATGGCATTTCTGAATGAGGTTGACAGTTCACCAGGCACGAAAACCCACCCAGTTGTGACTCAGAGTTTTGGAGGCGCAGATAGAATTAAGGAAATGTTAATGTATTCGCATCGCTTTGCCTCCTGCCTACACAGGCATAAGCAGTACGGAGGGAGGGTGGGGTGGGAGAGGGGGTGGGGAGATGGGGAGTTGTGCTGCCGGGCTCTGGGGGTGGGGGCTGGGTGGGGACTGCAGGGTCCCAAGGCTGCCTGGCTGCTGCAGCTGGGCCTGAGATCCCCAGGGGACAGGGAGGGATGTGCTGGCATCTGGTCTCTGTCGAGCGAGTCTGCCACCCGGAATGCAGTATCAGCTCAGGCATGGGGCTAGAGCAAGTGGGGCCCTGGGGGCCTGTGTGTGCCCACGCAGGGGATGGAGGAGCGAGGGGTGCAAGCTGGATAACCCGGCGCTGTCTGCTTGAGCCTTGGTGATGTGGCTTGTCAATGGCAAACAGCCGTTTAGAATCAATGTCTTTTCCAAATGAGGCCCCTGAATGCTGTAGGCTTAATACGATCTATCTGTCTATCTGTGCGTTTATGCAGGGAGCTGGCTCCCCAGGGCACAGCAACCAGTATGCTACTTCAGCACGGAGTAATCCCCGGAGAGACTGCCTCCTTTTCTCCCCTCCTGCAGGGGGGGCTCCAGGACCGGGCCCGAGGGGTTGGGATGAGTGGCTCCCGCTTGATGGGTGTATGTGGCTGTACCTTGTACCACCGGCTCTGTTATTTCACTTTTCATTGCCGAGTGCAGTATCTGTTGTAGCACCTGCGTGCACTGACTTGATGCCATTGTGGACACCAGAAAGGTAAAAGACATACAGTCCTATCCCTCAGGCTCACAGGCTACCTGTAGCCAGCCTGGTCCTTTCCTCCACCACCTAGTACCTGGCTGTGGGAGGTGCCTAATAAATGTTATTGACAGGAAAAGGTGTTCTTCATAATATCCAGCTGAGACTCAGGGACGGTCTCTGTTCAATTCAATTATGGGGCCACTAGGGGGCTCCCTGGACACCGCTGGGACTAGAAGGTGACCGGACCTTCTGGGTGCAAGAATGAGGGTGCTCTAGAATTGGTGCAGGGGTAGCTTCCTTGGGCAGGGCGGGCGGGTGGTGGTCTGGTAAATGACACAGTGTGGTCTCCTGGGAAGATTCTAGGTTAGTTTTCCTTCCATCTGACACCCTCTGCATCATCCACCTGAGCACCCACGGGAGGGCCCCGTGTAGGGTCAGTGGCCCCAAGAAAAGAAAGACCCTGTGAGGCCACTGGGGCTCTGGCGGAGGAGGCCCAGCCAGGAGAACTGGGCACTGGCTTTGAGAAGTCCACGTGGGGCCACTCCCTGCTTGGAGGGGCCGGGAAAACTTTCAAGCGCTGCTTGCCAGGAAAAGCAAAGGTTCTCTCTTGCCCTCTTCTTTCCTTCTTCGGTCTTAAATGTTTTAAATGCCAGTCTTCATGGTTAGATGGGGAATTTTACACTAATGCAGAGTATTATCTAGTTAATTTGACTAGAATAGACTGTGATTTTACACGGCGAGGCTGTTTCCTCCTGAGCTCACAGTTCCGTGCCCGTGGCCAGGGCAGCCTGCCCTCCTGGAACCTGGTGAGCTGCGGGCTGGCTGCAGAGGGGCTTCCTGGGAGTCCCCCGAGCGGCTGGAGAATGGGAGAGGGACCCACTGGGAGTTTAAGCCGGGGATTTGTTCATTCACTCTCACTTATTCATTTCCTTCTTTACTCAATAACAGACTCATTCATTATTTCTTAGGTTCATTTATTTCATTCTTTCCTTTGATAAACTTTTATTGTGGGCCTGGGAGGTGCCAGACCCAGTGTTGGGTCCTGGGGTACAGAGATGCACAAGCCCTAGTCCCTGCCCTTTAGGTGTTCACATGCCAAGAAAAAAGGTTGCAAATGGCTGAGGATAACAAAGTATGCCCAAAAGTAATCCAAAGCACTGGGGAAACCCAGAGGAGAGCCTGGCTGCTTGGGATGCTATGGCAGACTCCAGGGAGAGGTGAAACCTAACTGACCCTTGAAGGACCTACACCTGGCATGTGTATCAGGATGCTGATGTGGCAATGGGATCAACAGCTGGATACAAAGAATGGTCAGAGAACCACATCCTACAGGCAGACATCAACCACACGGCTCATTGCGAGGCAGATCTGGCCCTGTCACTGCCCCTTCACCACACCCTACTGCCCAACGTCCCAATCCATGGAAGAGGAGAGGGGCAAACCATGGGCTTAGTGGGGCCTGTTGAGACATTCTCTTTCTCTTCCCAAAGCAGGTGATGGGGGTGTAAGGGAATTGCTGATGGAGATTGGGGGTGCCTATAAGAAGAGAGACCCACACCTCACTCCCAGGTCAAAGGAAACACTCCAGTGCTTGGACTGGAGGTGAGGATGAGGAGGGGGTTCTTGGAAGAGCTTGGCTTGTGTGCTCTGCTTGCTTCTTTCCTGGAGATTTCTGAAGTGGGGGTGGGGTGATGGGAAGTAAGGGGCAGAGAGGCGTGTTGAAACAGGTTGGCCTATGGCCAGAAGGAAGTGTAGAGTAGGGACTCTGGGAAGAGGATGGGATAGACTCCATTCAACTGAATTCTCTCCTGCTCTCAGAGGGGACCCAAGAAGATCATGGATCTGAAAGAGCAAGGAATAGAACGAGGGGACTTGCTGTGGCTACTAGCCAAAGGGAAGGCCTCAGGTAGGGGTTTGGGGGTGGATCCAGGCAGGGAGCCAGGGAGCCACTGCTGTCCTCCCTGACATCATCCTTGGTCCCAAGCGGAGATGAACACCTATGCAAGACAGCATGTATCTCCTGCACAGAAATCGCCACGTGGGCAGAGCTGCCAGCAGGAGATGGAACCAGGCTGAGCTGATTGAGACCCTCCCATGGGATCCAGCCACCAGTTAACACATAGTGACTCTCACTGTCTCTACTAACCCCCCTCCCTATTCTTGGCACCAGTGGATCCAGACACAAGAAAGTGACGAGGAAGGTAGAGTATCTATGAGATTGTTAATGAGAGATTCCAGAAAACATGATGGAAGATGTGGCTAGGAAAAAAACCACTGTATTTATGTTCCACTGAGTATAAACTGTACAGTAAACCAATTAGACAAAGAAAGGGGGAAAGACAGTACAGGCAGAGGTTAAGCACATGAACAGAGTCACAGTGGGGTGTGAGCACATGGCAGAAAAGTGTGAGTGGCCTGAGGATGCTTGTGGGCAGGTGCATGGGGCAGGAGAGGAAGGAGGGGGCTATCATGTACTCTCAGAAAGAACTTGGCAATGACTGCCCATCACACCCTTATCTGAGCAAGGGGAGAACTTTACCAGGGCCCTGCACTTTAGAAGGCCCACTTAGCCCCACCCTCTCCACTAATAAATTTATTAAGGAGCACATGGGTGCCCTGCTATTGGGTTACAATGCTCACCACTGGCTTGGAGTGATCTGTAACCCTAAACACCCACTCTCAGGACTAACACTGCTCAGGCCCCGGGGAAATGGTTCTCCATGTCTCTTGCCCTCTCTTCTTGGAACAAAATGTGGCTGAGTCACAATAATGTGAAATTTGTGGATGGTGCTGTGGTCCACATAAGGGATACAGTGCCTTGGAGTGGATAGTAGGGGACCAGGGATTTATGCATTGGAAGTGCTTAGATATAAGACCAATTAATTAACTTGTCAAATCCTTCCTCTCAGATAGCATGGGCACAATAGATTCTTACATAATGAAGTATCCATAGTGCTGAGCATCTATTTTCTTGTTTTCTTTGTGTTTAAATTCATAGTTATGGAGGTATTCACTAATTAGCATGGCCTTTGCAATAGTTGCAGGTAAAAACTGAGAAATATTTTGCAATATTACACAATGCTTATTTCTCTCAAATTTGTTTATATATATATATATAGAAGTTTAGATATAACATGCATAAAGTGTGACACAGATTCTCTACATTACTTCATGACTCTAGATATTGTGATAAGAAACAGTGATGAAAATAAACTCTTTTATACTATTTTCTGAAATGATAATTCATCGTATGTGTCCACATCACAATGTTTGAAAATAAGTAAAATTCCACGGTCATTTCTGAATATACAGAACTGGGGCCTTAAATTTTTTATTGTCATCTTCAATTTCTACTGCCTCAGCAGAGAATTTTTTCTGAATTGAAATTAATGAAAAAACTATCAAAGAACTACAATGACTCAAGAAATGTTGTCTAAGTTGGCATTGATCTCAACAGAACACAGATTATGTAAACATCTTGATTATAACAACATAATTAGGGATCCTGTTTAAATAAAGGCACGGAAATAATTTTGGAGTAAATATACAATAGGTTTTGAATTATTTCATCTTTGTTTTATTACTCATCCAAACATTGTCAGCACCCAAACATGTGCAATAATAATTAAATTCAACTATCTTTGATATTTGCCAACTTTCAGTCATAACAAAAGAAACCCATGGCTTTACACTTATATTTTGACTTTGTTATCATGAAGGTGTATTTGTCAAGGTAGGAGGATGTCCCTCAATCCATCTGGGCTGCTATAACAAAATATCATAAACTGGGTGGTTTATCAACAACAGAAATTTATTTCTCACAGTTCTGGAGGCTGGGAAGTCCAAGTGCCAGCAGATTCAGTAACTGGTGAGAATCTGCTTTCTGGTTCACAAAAGGCACCTTCTCCTGGTGTCCTTACAGGGACAAGGGAGATTTCTGGGACCACATTTATAAGGGCACTAATCCCACTCATGAGGGCTCCTCTCTCATGACCTAAACACATCCCAAAAGGTCCTACTTCCTAATATTATCACTTTGGGGAATAGGATTTCAATGTATGCATTTGGTGGGGGACACACACATTCAAGCCACAGCAGAGGGTAAATGTATTTCGTCAGACACTTTGTTATCTTAATCTGTACCTTTTAAATATTTAGACCTATGGTTTGTGGGCCTCTGTCTGTATCCTTGCCCTGGGCCCTGCCGATGTTAGGAGAGGACCTGTACATCCTCTGTGACAATCTTGGTTGGTTTCTCCCAACTTCAGCCTTTATGCTTACATTGTCACCTTTGAAGACACAGGGAGAGGTCTGGCAAATGGTCTAACCCATCAGGCAAAGCATTGGGACTTAGAGATTTTCTTGTCCTACTCCCTTGTTTTATAGGTGAAGAAATTGGGTTACAGAGAGGCAAAGTGTCTTGCTAGGGTCACAGTTAGAGGCCCTGGAATAGGTGCTGTTGGCGGAGGGAGTGGGCAGGGGGAGGGACGGAGAGGAGCTGCCATGTGGGCAGCTGCACCTTGGCAGCCCCCAAAAGGCATCGGTGCTACCTTCTAGTTAGTGGAGCTCAGCAGAGCCAATGCAGGAGGAGGGAGCGAGGTGGCCCTTTGTGTGCCCACCACCATCGTGTGATCTGGGATACGGGCCAGCCCTTCCACTAACTTACTCTAGCTAAACCTCGGTTTCCCCCATTGTAGAACAACGAGCAGCACGGACAGGATGATCTCTAAGACGCCTGCCAGCCTCCACATCCTATGTCGCAGTGATTCCCCAGAGGCTGCAGGTTTGTGGAACCCTGAGGACTGGTTTTGGCCTCAATCCACGTTTCTCCTTCATTTCTAAAACCACATGCACTTGCTGGAACACTAACTCCATCTGGTCTTGAATTGCTTCTTCCTGATTTCACTCCCTGCTGGAAAGTGCTGCATCCTGCCCGAGGCACCTTAGGGAGCTGCTCTCACAAACTCCCTGGTTTTTCTCCCCTGAGGCTTAGCAAGTCAAGCATTGCCAGAAGCTCCCTTCCTTCTGCCCCAGCAGAGAGGAGCAGCTACCGTCTGGGCAAGCAGGCTTCTGCCTTCTCCCCCGGGGGAGGCTGACAAGCTGGAATCACCAGCCTCCCTCCCAAGGCACCTGGGGGCTCCCTGTGCCCTCCTTGGCAGGCTGCCCTCTCTCCAGGAAGTCCAGCCTTTGGAAGCTTTGCTCCCTCTTTGCAATTGCCCATCCTGTTTTCCCACCCCATCCCAATTTCTTACCCAATGCTGTCCTCGTTTTTTTCCTTCTACTCACTCTTTCATTTAGGTGGGAGGCAGTAGAGTACAGTGGTTAAGAACATGTTTGAACTTGAATCCAGCTTTTCTGTTTGCGGTCTGTGCAACTTTCTCCGAGATGACTTCTTTAATCTGTCAATTGGGCATCATAATTCTTACCTAATGGGGTTATTGGGAAGTACAGCACCTGGTACACAGTGATTAATAGTGTGTCTTAGTCTTTGATCTAATGAACACTTCTGAAGTACTTTGTGTCAGGGTCTTCATTAATTTCTCCAGGTTTCTTCCAGATTTTATTAATAGCCTTCCACCTTTTTCTTCATATCTAGATAAAATAATTGGAGCCTCCATCCCACACACCTCTGGGATGTCACTTTGCCCAGTAGTTTGGAGGATTCTCTGGGTGGCCCTGTGTTCTGCTGATTACTTGCGGTTCTGAATTCCTGTCCCTGTCTCAGTTTTGGAGTCCTCTCTTGATGTCGTGGTTTCTGTTCTCATTTGCTGCCTGTCCAGATTTGCCCAGTACTTGATCAAAGACCTTCTCTCTTCCCAAGACACCACCGGTGCAAGTTGTGTTATGAGTGACAATTTTTAGAAAACAGAGGGGAATTATATGTCCAAGAAGACAAAAACACTAAAATTGAGTATTATATGCCATTGTTAATAAAGGCACAGAGTTTGCTGCATAAAAAGAAGGGAAGTTGGGCAATGAGGCATTCCAAGCAGAGGGAACATAGTGTGCAAAGATCCTCTGTAGCTTACTGTGACAGTTCACCAGACCTTTGGCCCTTTGGCCTGGTCTTCCTCCTGGGTACTCAGCTCTCCTCTTGGTGTTAGCTGTGGCAGGGGGCTGAGGTCTGGCCATTAGAATGTGAGTGGAAGGCTGTGTGCTACTCCCAGACCTGGCCCATGGAAACCTTCGTGCATGCTCCTTCTTGCAGAAGGTCAACACTGGAGTGGCAACCGTGGGCTGACTAGGATGGTGACCCCGCCCAGGGAGGTCTTAAAGGCTATTTGTTGAAGATGGCAGAGCTGCTGTTAGCCTGTCTCCAAAAGAAATGAAGAGGACAGCTACTCTTACCAACCAGAAAGCATTCATTTTGTTCTATTACATGAGTGAGGAATAAAGTTCTTGAGTTTGAGCCATAATTCATTTTGGGGTGTTTTTGTTTTTGCAGTTAGCATTACTCTAACTAATGTACACCCAGACCTTTTTCTTCTTTTAGCTCATCATGCTTGCAATTCCTCGTGTAATATCAACCTTCCTTGGTAGACTATAAGCGACACAAAGACAGGGACCCTGTGTTTCTATCACTGTATCCCCGTGCCTGGTCCACGGCAGGTGCTCCATAAACATTTCTAGTGGAATGAAATGGAATGGATGCTTCAGGGAACACTGCACAGCGCCATCTGGTGAGCACGGGAAGAAGTGTTGCCTTGTTTGAAGCCTTCATTGTTCTTTGCCGAGTACTTCCATTCCTGCTCCCCAGACCCTGCCCTGGTCCTAAACTTGCCTGATTCTGACTGTTGGATTTAGCATATGCCATTAGTCCAGGCTGCTTCCATGACTAGAGCCCAGAGCTCTGCCTTGGCCTCCAGTTTGCCAGGATGCTGGGCAGTGCACGACCTATTGCCTCCTGCTCTCTGAGCTCTGCCGGTTCCGGGTCACCGTCTTGTAACCAATGGCACTTGTGAATTGCCAGAACTTGAATCCAGACTCCATATATGTATTAGTTGTATAACCTTTGGGAATTTAGGCACCCTCTTTGTGTCTGGGTGTCCTCATCCAAATAATCAGGATACTAATAGGATCTGCATCATAGGATTATTGTGAGGATGCAATGAAATAATGCATGTAAAACATTTAGAATGGCGCTTGGCACATAGCAAGTGCTCAATAAATGTTGTTATTGTTAGAATTATTATTGCACTTTCCAGTTTATAAAGCACTGTCATGAATTTCAATGAGTAACCCTCCTATAACCCTTGGGAAAATCCATTATAAGTAAAATGACCACTCAACACATTCAGATGCAAATATTATTATCGATAAGTTCCAGGCATCATGCCAGTCTTTCACATGCTGAAACAGAAGGAGAAACTGAGGCCCAGAAAAGTGATGAGAGCTGCTAGTGAACGGTAGGTCCTGAGTACTAAGTCCCAACTGGAGTTTGTTAGAGCAGGCTAACTTCCATGCCTGCTTGATATCCCCCTGTCCACAATGGCAGTGCCAAAGGGATTGCAGAGAAGGATCTTTATGTCCTAGGAACAGATTCCTCAATGCACCCATGCACACACAGAAGTGCACACATATGTACTCACTCATTAATGCACACACATGCACACCAGCATCTCTGACCCATCTGAGTTCAGTGCACAGGTAGTCTTAGTGGTACTTCTACCCCTGGCCAGTGTCCAGCTTGTGTCAGCCAATCTGCTGCATGTTTCTCTTCAGCACAGTCCTTGTACCATTACTTCACAATGGGTTCTGTCTTATACCCAGCAGTCCTAAATCACCTTCTATTGCTCTCTGTTGGCCTGCCTTCCCCAGGTGTAGCCCCAAGTTCTGAACTTTCCTGACTGCTCTTTCCCCCTGGGTCCCAGTCCCTCCCACAACTCTGCTAAGTGACAGCTAAGCTGACCTACTGGTTCTGGCAATTTGCCAGGAGATGTTAAGGGGGCAGTAGTGAGTCATCCTACTAGACAACATTGACATTTAGCCCAGGTGAGTGTTTCAAGCATGGCTCTGGGGGTGGGAGGGCACTAGGGAGAAATGGCCTTAGCAGAGGAGCCTTTCAAAGAGCTCATCTCAGCCCACGCAGCCCTGGGACTGGCCTGGCCTCCACTACCACTGTCTGCCTCTCCCTCTGGGGATGCTGGAAGCAGAGATCTCCTGGCTGAAGATTCCAATCCTGTAGTGGCCTCTACCTGTGCTCTTCCCTACTCCTGCCAGCTCCCTGGCCCAGCCCATGGGCTGGCTTGTGGTCTCCTTGCAAAGGTTCCTGGGGAGGGTGCTGCTCTAGTAGCAAACAGCTGCTGTGGCTAATCCATTTTCTCTGTGCATTTGCAAGATACATAATTAAGAGTTCTGCTGAGGGGGGAAATAAAGCACACCATTAGATTTGTTTAGCATATTACGCCAGGTCTAGTGCCCGCCTGGGCTCCCATGCCACACAAGACATTAAGGTAAGACTCCAGAAACAGCCCCAAGGTTGCTTGATGGAATCTGTTCCACGTTAATTCCGAGTAAATATTTGCTATTCAAGTTTTTATATGTTTCACTACCAGTGGGGATTTTGAAAGGTGGGCTCCCCCACTAAACATTGTTCATTTAATTATCAGACCACTTAAACACGAAGTTCCTAAGGCTCTCCTCATCTGCCCCTGTGTCTGCCTTGCATTTGGCTTCCCTCCTTTTTTTTTCTAGATCTTGCCTTTCTTCTTTTTGCCAGCTTCCCTGTTCTCTTGCCCTCTTCCATCTCCTCAGTGCCCAGAGCTGGGAGCTCAGCCTCTGGTGGTGTGGAATGAGCAAGGAGTGGGCACTGACAACCCTGAATTAAGGGTGGGTCAGAGCTCTGATGTCCTCCTCTGAATCCTTTGCAAGGTAGGATCCAGCATGACCCTGTGGCTGAAGGTCTGGAGAGGAGAGGGGCTGGAAGGGTCCACATAGAGGTGGGAAACTTTGGACCTGGGGAGGAGAATGCAAGTGGACTAAGGTTGGGGTCCAATGTGAAAAGAGGAGGAGGAGGTTCTGAGGGTCTTTCTAGAAGCCAGCTGGTATGGAAACTCACTTTCAGGGCCAGTAGGGTTTAATGCATGAACACATAACGACCAGAGGAGTGGTGGACACCCTCACAGCACCCTGTGAAAGGTGCTGTTCATGGCCCACCCAAAGGCCAGGTCAAAAAGGTGGTCCCTCACATCTGCCACAGGGGAGCAGGGGATGCTGGGAGGGAGGGGGCGCTGGCAGGGCTCAGCCTGGCGCCATCTTGAGAGGCAGTGGTGAGCTTCACACTCGGGCTCTGAAACTCTCAGTGGCAGCAGGACCTCAGAGGTCATGCAGGTCAATCCCCAGGCACCAATCCTAACAGGGGACACTTCAAACCACCATGCCTAACTGGAGCAACTGATCATAGTTGAAACTGTGGGGTTTGGGCACAGAGTGGGGGTGTATGAATGTGAATTAGGCTGTGCCCATTTGTGTGTCTAAGATGTGTACCTAGAATATTCCTGTAAGTTTGGAGCTACTGAAGGTTTGTGTTCATGTGTATATACATCTTTTACGGAGCTCACCACACTCTGTTGTAACTGTCTGCTTTCTTGTCCATTTCCCTTCCTGGACAGGGAACTCCTTGAGGGCAAGAGCGGCTGTTCTTCCTCATTTGCATATTTCCAACACTTAGTGCAGGGTCTGATATTTAGCAAGGGTTCAATAGCTTAGTTTAGATTTAATTAAATTGTTTAGTTTAATTAAATTGAATTGAAGATGAGCATTCAATATAGCCGTGGAGTGTTGGGGAGAATCATATATGGCTGTGTTGCATGTGGAAATGGCTGGTTTGTGTGCCTGTCCTGCATTAGGGTGTGTGCAAGCAGACATGGAATTATTGCAAGGCATATATGCACGCACATGTGGAATAGGGCATTTAGGGGTGTACATTTGAGATGTGCCCACAGACAGGAAAATGGAGTATGATCATGGGGTCAGAATTGGGGTTTTATTTGGGTACATATGCAGACAAAAAATATTATGGGATGTTTACATGGGACATATAGACAAATAAGGGGTTAAGAGTTTGTGTGCATGGGATATAGATGGGATATAGACGTATAGATTGGGATATAGTGTTCATGTGTGTATTAGTTGTGTACAAATATATCTGAAGAATACATTAAAGACCTACTTGCAGATAGGCTGGTGGGAGTGATGGTGTATGTGAATATTCAACAGATATGGGGGCCTGGGGGTTATACACAGGGAGTGTGTGCATAGGGGTGCACATGCAGACATGGGCTGCTTACAGTGTATGTATATGCAGGAGTGTGCATTGCAGACATGGCTGGTTGAGGCTGAGTGTATCTGGGGCGTGTGCATGCATAGCTGGCTTATGAGAGGTACATGCACACTGGAAGTGTGCAAGCAGGCTTTGGTTATCGGTGGTGTATATAAGTGGTGAGAGAGTGTATATGCAGAAACAGACAGTCGTGAGGGTATGTGTAGGACTGTGATTGTTAATATCAGTATTAAAGGTGCATATAGATGGGGATGTACGCAGATAATGGTCTTTTGATGATGTAGTATCTGAAGGGAGTGAATACAGATGTGGACTGTCAGGGTGTGCAAACTTGGGGGCGTGCATAAAGATCTGGGTTGTTTAGACACAGACTGTGAGAAGTATGTTTGCAGCCTTGAGAATGCATCTCAGGGTGATATAGGGAGGGAGACACTGTGGGGTGCGTGTGGGCTCTTTCGAGTGTCGATATTCAGGAGTGCCCATCTGGAAGGTGGGTCTTCTGGGGATGTTGGTACCTTGGGGTCTGTGCATGAAGACACACACTGCTGAGTGTGTGCATGCAGATATGGGTTTGGGGGTGTGGGGTGTGGAGGTGTGTGTGCAGTCACAGGCTGTTGAGGGTGGGTGCACCCCCTCAGCGTGCCTGCCAATGTGAGCAGTTGAGCACATGTACACAACTGAAAGTGTGTGCGCACAGACAAGGGTGTTGGCATCTGGCAAATGCTCCCAAGCTACGCACCTCCTCCTTCCTTGGGCTGAAGCTCTCTCTGGGCCACTGCTGTCCCTGAACCTTGGCCTCCTGGGGAGGGACAGAGGACAAAGCATTAACTCAGTGGAGGTGGCTGAGCCTCCAAGGCCTAGAGTTCTCTGGAACTGGCTGCCCAGGAAAATGATTAAATATAAATAAATAAAAATGTTCCCAGGCCCCCTTTAGTTGTTCAGGGAGGGAGGGAGGTGCAGGTTGTGGGGAGAGACAGGGACTCTAGGGGGGGAAAAGAAAGCAAGGAAGGCAAGGAGAGGGAGAAAGAGAGCAGGGAGCACGCGGATGAGCAATTTAGTTGCGCCCGAGGCGGGAGAGCAGCCATGGCCGCAGCCGCAGCGCGCGGGCTGACAAGTTGTGTATGTTTTACATGCCCATTAACTCGCTTACTCAATAAAAAATGCATAGTTACCACCGCCCAGACGTGCCTCTGCTAGAGGAAACCTGTCCAAGCCACTTTTCTCCAGTGTGTGGTCCCAGAGACAGCTTGGGTGAGACAGTGACTGTCAGGCTGGGGGAAAGAAGTCCCCTGTCTGTGAATGAGAGAAATTAGGCAGGGCCTGGAGGAAATCAGGCACCAACATTGCAAAAAGTCCAATCAGCTCTTCCCTCTGTGGAGTTTTTTGGTATAATATTAGCTTCTCAAGGGACACCATCTCGAAGTGGGAATGTGCAGGGTTCTTTTGGGCAGGAGGGGGAAGGGAGAAGGAAGGGAAAGAGCAGGTGGGCTTGGTGGGGAGAGAATGGGATGCAGGGAATGGAGACTTGGCTTTCCAGGGTCAGAGTTCCAGGCTGGGCTCGGGCTGGCTGCATAGACAACTTCCCACAAGCTGGGCTCCTCACAACGGGCTATTAAGGGAGGCGTGTATCTACGTCTCAGCGCGAGCTGCTGGCTCCCCTGCAGAAAGTTAACATCGCTTTGCCGTCAGGGATTCAGCCAGCACCTGCCGTGTGCCCCGGCCTGGTCTGGGTGCTGCGCAGCAAATGCAGAGAAGGGTGGGACGTGGCCCCTGGCCCAGCAGGATGGGGACAGAAGAGCCGCAGGATGTGCTGGAACGAACGTGAGACTGGAGAGGCTTGAGTTCTGGTTCTGGGGTTCATGACTTTCTAGCGCTGTGGCTGTAGAAAGTGACTCGCCTTTTCTGGATTTTATTCGCCTTTTCTTGCGTCTCCAATAAGAGAGACGCCCAGCTTACGCAGTCAAAATAAACACTTTACTTTCAGCATTCATGTTAAAACAATGGCATTGGGCTTCCCCAGAAGAATAGCTGTAGAAAGCTAAAAGGTTTGTAGTGACGTTTCAAAGAACAAAGGACAGTCTCTCCATAGTTCAATTCAAGTCACCTTCATGACACGTAGCAGGGCATCAGTCCTGGTCAGCAGGCTCAATCTCCCCGAGCCGTGGTTTCACATGCAAAATGGAGGTAATGATAATTTCTCACCTCATAGCCTTGTTTTGAGGATTAAATGAGATAATACATGACAAGCAGTTAGCAAAGGGCTTGACGCATGGTAAGTGCTGAATAGATGTGACCCGTTGTTATCATTAGCTACTGAGGATCTCCAGGACTCCTTCAGGGATGCTCTGATATCCTCATGCTTGAAGTCAGAGAGTTGGAAGGGCCGCACGAGGGCTGGGCCCAGAGGCGCCCTTTGGTAAGCCAGCCCTGTCTGCCCACTGGACTGCGGCAATAGAAGCAATCTGCAGCCTGGGCTGGGCTCAGTGGAAAAGAGGAGGTGTCACATCCCTGATCCTACAGGGTGAGAGGAGCAGCTGCTTGCCGCCAAGGCACCAGCACAGAGCTAGACGGGCAATGAGAGCTCACGTCGGGGGTGTAGCCACGTCTCTTCCCTTCCACCCTGGTGAAGACAGAAGCCTGCAAAAGTGATGTTGAGCTTTCTGTATTTTTTTTTTTTTAGACAGAGTCTCACTCTGTTGCCAGGGCTAGAGTGCCGTGGCATCAGCCTAGCTCACAGCAACCTCAAACTCCTGAGCTCAAGCGATCCTCCTGCCTCAGCCTCCCAGCAGCTGGGACTACAGGCATGCGCCACCATGCCCGGCTAATTTTTTCTATATATTTTTAGTTGGTCAATTAATTTCTTTCTATTTTTAGTAGAGACGGGGTCTCGCTCTTACTCAGGCTAGTTTCGAACTCCTGACCTTGAGCAATCCACCCACCTCGGCCTCCCAGAGTGCTAGGATTACAGGCGTGAGCCACCACGCCCGGCCTAGCTTTCTGTCTTACCAGAGTGACATCCTCTCAGGCACTGTCCTGCCTGCTTGTTACTCACCTGGGGGCTTAGGTTACCCCCAGGGAAGCCCCAGCTGCTGAGTGGAGGGGAGATGGTCCCTACACGCCTTCCTCATGGGGAAGATAGTGCTAATAAATATAGTTGTAATAGTATCAGTGACAGCACCACCACATCTATATCCTATTTACTATAAGCCAGGCACTGTTGTAAGTACTTTGCATATAAAAAACTGATATAATCCTTACAATCACCCTTTGAGATAAGTTCTATTATCATCTTCTTTGTATAGTTGAGACAATGGAGGCATAAGAGTTAAGGCAAGATGCCCTGATCACCCCTAAGTCATGAGCTAGAATCCCCCCCACTCCCCCAGGAAGGGGGTCTCTTGCAGGCAGAAGACCAGGTACAGGTCTCTGGTACAAGTCCAAGGGCAAAGCCCTAATTTAACACTTAAGAAAAAAAAACGTTGGAAGGCAATGCATTCAAATATTAACAGTGCTTGATGTAGGTTATGACCCCCCTTCTACTTTTTTATATTGTCCATATTTTTCTTAAGTAAAATATGCTCGTTTGTAATGTGAAAAATTAAACTAAGTTTTATTGAAACAGTAAAATCAGCTCTGTCTTCCCCGGCTCCGTGCAGCTTTCTAGAGGCCTCGGTGTGCAGGGGAAGCGGCCACCACCAGGGAGGCCCCTGGGCCCCGCTGAGCAGCCCGTGCGTGGGCGGAGCAGTGAGTGTGCTGCAGTGAACATCTCAGGCTGGTTTGTGTTGTTTTCTGAAGTCAGAGGCCAAACTCCAGGCTCTGAGCTTGCTGTCACCTGAGGGAGTTTGCTGGGAGGTTCAGGCCAGGCAGCTTAGACTGTGGCCTCCTAAACAGGTTCACGTGTGAGAAAGAAGCCCTTGGAGCCTTCCCAGAGCCGGTGCAGGACCCCTGCTTGGCTCAGATAAACACTACAAGGCCCTGAAGAGGCAGAGGTGGATTTAGAGGTAGAAGTCATCCTCCAAATCCTCCACCTGTCTGCCCATCTCCCCACTGCCTGCCACTCTGTAGGGTCCCAGGTCCACCCTGTCTGGTGGCCCTGGAGGGGCAGGGAAGGAGGGAGCAAGAGAGGGGCAGGCTGGTTTGGCCGCCGAGAGGGACAGCACAGAGGCTGACCTGGGCCCCTCGTGTCTTCCCCCGGCAGCCTGGATCTGCTGTCCAGACCCCACCCCTCTAGAGAGAAGGGTGTTGTCGGAAGCGCAGAGAAGATGCCCAAGATAAAGGAGCAAGAGGCTGAGTTGCAGAAGCAGGGCGGCCCGGAACAGTCAGCGCCGGGGGTCTGTCCAGACGGGCAGCGGCTGGGGTCCTGCGGGGCCAGACTTTGCAGTCTGGGGAGGGGGCCCAGGGCTGGTCCTGCACCTCCACCCGGCTGGCCAGCCCTGCCTGGGGACTGCTCCCCACCAGAGCTCACCTGCAGGGAGAAAGGCTGGTGGTTCAAGGAGGCTGACCTCTTTTGTCCCCCTGAGTCCCCAAGCGGTGGCTGGGAGGCGCGGGGCTCCCCGAGCCTGGGCATTCTCTGCTTGAACGTGTCGTGTTTATTATGCCTGGTTAAAGATCATTAAAGCCTTTGTTGGGGGAGCTGACTGACAAGGAGAGTGGATTAATATTAGAACACCCTGTCACAACTGGTGAAAAGGCGGGATTGATTTTATAGGGAGTTTAGTCAGAGCCGCGTGTAAAACCCCTGGGGCTGCTCTGGAGTGTATCCATCTCCTCCATTAGGGAGTCCCCGCGGGAATATTCAGCTGCAGTGTTTATTACAACCAAAGCTGCATATCATAGATATGGTATGAGCTGCCTTTATTTGGCTCCCTTGCTCTCAATTGCCCAGGCTCCCAGGGGCTCAGTCCCCCGTGCCCAGGCACCTGCCCTGGTCAAAGGAGCAGTCCTGGGCTGGACCAGAAAGGCACATGTGTATGTGTGTGTGCATAAGCATGTCTGCATGTGTGTGCATGTATGTGCATGTGTGTGCATGCCCATGTCTCTCCGTGTGCGGACACGTGTGCATGCTTGTTCTAGGGTGGAGGTCAGAGCAGCTCTAGGGCTCCCCCTTCTGGGGGTCAGTGGTGGGCACCCTCTACTCTCTGTGCTAGACATTGTTCAGCAGGGCTCATAGATTTCCTGTTGTCCAGCCTGGAGGCTGAGTTTAGAACCAAGAAAATGAGGTCTGTCCTCCTTTGTCAAAACTTAGAAATTGGAACTTAGAAAACTTGTATATTCAAGAAACTGTTTATCTAAGAAGTCACTGAGTGCTCCATTGAGAAGACACACCAGAGTGATGGTTTTGGACTGAGTGCCAGGCCAGGAGTCAGGTTGGCACTGAATAGCTGTGTGACCTTGGGCAAGTCTGCTAACCTCTCTGGGCTTGGTTTCTTCTTTGAGTATATGGGGATAATGAAAATGGTACCTGCCTGACAGAGATGTTCTAAGAATTAAATGGATATTACAAGCAAAGTGCCTAGTACATAATAAGCACTCAGTGCTAGTTAATGCTATTGTATCATTAGCTAACTATTCCAATATATTCTAAGTGGGGTTCAATCTGCAAACAGTTAGTTTAAACAAAGCTTTTCTGCAACACCTTTATTGCAGAAAACATGGCCTACCTATAGAAGCAGAAGGGCCATGGGGACTGTTCATTGGTCCTTTCCCCAACTGAATGGTTCAGGGAGCATTGATTGGAAGGAAGCCCAGACCCAAGTGGGAAGCTCTGGGTCTGGCTGTGTCTCTGTGCACTGGAGTGGGGACAAGGTACTTGGCCTGCTGGATCTGAAATGATGTGGAGTGGGGTCTGGGCCTGCCAGCCCAGCTCAGGTGGATGCAGAGCTGGAGGCCAGGCTGGCAGGCATTGGTCACTGAGGTTGGATGCTGCATCTAAGTCACACCAGGACAGAAGTAGAAGCATAGGGCTGGGAAGGTGAGTAGCAAAGAAGAAGCTGGCTGTATGTCTGGATTCATGCAAGAAGCCAAGAGTCTGAGAACCAGAAGAATTCATGACTCACTTTGCTAAACTCCCACAGCTGTTTGTATAAATGTCTATCATAGCATTCAGAAGGTAGGTTCACTCTTTTGTAGAACGTGATGTGTAAGACTGATCCTTCTGGAGCCAGATAACTTGGGTTCCAATTTCTGGTCTGCCACTCATTTCTTTGTGACCTTGGAGAAGTTATTCTCTATGCCTCAGTTTCCTTGTCTTTAAAATGGGTACAACAATAGTACTTAATTCATAGGGTTATTCTGAGGGTTAAATGAGATAACAGATAGAAAGCATTTAAAATAGTGACTGTCAGGAATAAACACTCAGTGTCAGCTACCATCACAGTATCCATCGCTTAGTCTCCTCTGATGGGCTTCAAGGGTAAGGACTTAGATTCAGGGTTTCGATATCCACAAGACCCAGTGCAGGGCCACACATAATGAGCACTCAGTAGATGTTCTTTGAACTGTTGGATCAAGTAGGATAAAGCACAGTCACACCCAGGGCAGCAGTGGGCATGTGTGTTGGGTAACCTGAAACCGCAGGGAGCAGCAAAGTCAAAGCTGAAAGACATAACAAGGTCAGATGCCAGGATTAACAGAGCTGAGGTTGGGAGCAGAGTTGATGGCAGGGACTTCTATGTCTGATGACAGCTTAGTGGTACAATCAGAATTCGTGGGGAAAATCTGAGAAAAGGGTGGCAGAGGAAGGTAAGGGGCAAAGACCAAAACCCAAGTAGTGCTCATGGTCAGCCCAGACAGTAGCGTTTTGGACACCATCCCTCTGATGGTGGTAGTGGGGGAGGCAGATAGACTCTGAATATGGAGTTTCCCGTGGGCTTGCACCTACCTGGATACCCCACACCCAGCAGGAGAGAACTGAAGCTCTGGGAGGTAGAGGAGCAGACGGATGAGGGAAATTAATCAGATTGCAGAGGTTGACAGGCAGGATGCAGACATCCGGGCTATCATGGTATTATAAAATTTAAAAAACTCCCAAACTCCAGAACCGTAAGCCTTCCCTAGCAACAAATATTATAAAATATTTTTGTAAAATGTTTAAATAATAGCTGAAAGTTCAAAGCAGAAATTAAAACATCCCAAATCCCACCTCTAAGAGATAATCACTATTAGCATTTTGGTCCACACCTGCCGGCAGATGGAGGTGTTCCTAATCTCCATCAGGGTCCCTGCCATCCTAAAGAAACATACATTCTAAGAAAAAAAACCCCTGATGGTTGGTTAGCAAATGCAACTTCAAAGTGAGAACCCACTCCTCTTCCCACCCCTACTCCCTTGTTCTAACCAGACTGCAACCTTTAAGCCCCTCCTAGCTGAAGCCAGCGATGCTTCAAGCATTTTGTTCTGTAAGACATGCAGATTTGTGCATATAACTGTATATAAATGACCTCAGATTTTGCATGCTGTTCTGTGTTCTGGTTTTTTTTTTTTTCACTCCATAAAACGTCAAAGACATCTTTCCAAGTCAATAAGGACAGAGCTACATTATCATTTTTAATGATTGCATACTATTTTGTTGTTTGAATGTCTCATGCTTTTTAAAAGCATTTTCCTATTGATCGACATTTAGGTTGTCACTAAAAGTTTGCTATTATAAATAATGCTTCAACGAATATTCTTGTACTTATATTTCTTCATACTTGGGTGATTATTCCCATAGGGCAAATTCTTAAAAATAGAACCACTAAGTGAACAATCATACATATTTTATATTTTGATACAGAAAACTGTCTTCCAGATAGTTAGGTTCTCACCCTTCAGCCATGCAAAATATCGTCCATTTCTTCATCCAGCTAACAAACTCGATTTTGTCACCTTTAAGAAAGATCTATGATAATCTGATATGTAAAAGTATTAAATACTATCTCATTCCTTGTTTTTGACTATTGTTGAGGCTTAATGCTTTTCATATTTATTGACCATTTGTATTCTTTCATTCGTAATTTGCCTGAATATTAAAAATCATGAGAAAAAGTATAAATATAAGAAAATGCCATGTTGTAGAAGAATGTCAATGTAAGAAAATATTTACAATGCCTTCCAAAGTGATTAAAGTACAGGCTGCAGAATATTATTATAGTATAATATTTTCTTTAAAAAATGTATGGATATGCAAAGACTAAAGATTAAAATAACATATTCTAAAAGGTTAATAGGGATTATCTCTGAGTTGTACCAGGGAAACAGATGTTTTTTTTAAAAAAGTGCTTATTCTTGGCTTCCAAGTTTTCTGCAGTTAGAATAGCTATTTTTATAATGTGAACATAATAGCAAGACATATTATTAATAATAAAGCCACGAAATATCCTTTATGTAATCTATGGTACCCTACTGCTTACCTGTAAATAATCATAAAATAGATATTTTTAAGCTAAAACAAACCTTGAATATCATATATTCTCTTCTTTCCACTTTAAAAATGAGAAAACTGCAGCCCAGGGAAGTTCAATGACCCAGCCAGCAGAGACAGGAAGACGTATGGTGGCATCTCACAAGACACACACAGAGGTGAAGGACACACCCTCACACCTCACACCACTTCCCTCGTCCCTGGGGGTCCCGTTTCTCTGAAGGACCAAGGCTATGGTTAAACTGCAGCAGGATGAATTCTCTTGGACTTTAGACATGAGCCCAGAATTGCTGGTAGAATGGGTTGCAGAAATCTGAAAGCTAGAGTCCTTAAAGACCAGAGAGCCAGTGACTCGCCCAGGCTAAGACTAGATCCTGCCTGAGGAAGGAGGAAGGCCAAGGAAGTTTCTGAAGTCCAGGGATCGTGGTATTAGACACACACGACTCCTCCACTTCAGGCTGCCGACGCCTTTCTCCAAATGCCCTGGCCGGTGAGGGGCCCACAGAGGAGCCCTGGAGGGTGGCTACGGGCCCCCAGCCCAGTGCGCTCCCCAAAGACTCCAGACCCTCCCCAACTTCTTCCCCACCCTCCCTCTGAGACCTCAGAACCAGGGTTTTGTTTTGCAATTTGTCGCTGGGTTTTTTTCCTTCCCTTTCTTTCAGAAGCCTGTCTGGGCGTCTGCTCCATGCAGAGGTTGGAAAGAGCAACGCGCTGCCTCTGGAAATCTTGTTTCCCCTGCCACATGACATCAGTGGGTTATATCGCAACTTTCCACATGGCTGCCCAGACACAGACAGTTGTGTTTATGAAAATCCTCTTGACACCAGCTGGGAGCCTCCCTGACACTCAAGGCTCCCTCTCCAGCTGTGGTGTGTTCTGCTGGGAGGGGCGCCTGACAAAGGGGTGTGGAGGGCCAGGAGCTGGGGGGCCCCTGCACCCCACAGCAGCGTCTTTGCCTGCGGTACTCAGTTTCCAGCTGGAAGGAGGCTCCAGATGCATAGGCTGGGGGTCTCCCCGACAGTGGCGCCAGTCGGGGTTGTATGACGCGGGGAGGGCAGTGGCTGATCTTTTGGGGAGAGGCCTGGGCTGGGCTGGGAACCCCTGGTTCAGCCAGTTCTGTAGCTGGTCCCTGTGTGGCTTTGGATGAACCATTTCACCATCTGAGTGTCACCTCTTCCTTTCAATCCCCCAAAACTGGGAAGATTATCCCTGTTTCTCCCACCAATGGCAGGGATGGGGACTCGACGACGAGCTCTACAGGCACACGTTTGGGAGAGAAGCTCAGTAGACTTAGGAAAGCCGCTTTGTCTCTGAGCTTCAGTTTTCCTTTCTATAAAAGGAGGGGCTAATGTTACTTGGTTTCTAACGCCCCTCCGGTTCTAAGAAAAAGAAATTTAAAAATCCACGGCTTTGTGACATTTTTGAATCCCTAGACACTAACACTAAAAGATCCTTTGGTTAATACCCAAGAATCAAAGTGCCCAGGAACTGTTAGCAATGAGTAGAACCTTAGAAGGGTTAATTTAGAATAAATTCAGTGAATTGTGGTACCCTACTCTTTTACATAGTAGCCCTTTGACCTCAAAGGATGTCCCTAAGTGCTCCCTAAAGAGCTGTGACATTGTAGGGGGTGGGTGGGCCCTCCCTGGCCTCAGACGTCTGGTTCCTCCTCTCTCAGAACTCTTGGTGCTGGTGTCACTTGTGAGTGATCCAGGCCACGAAACAATCTCTCTGTGAGGAGTGTCCTGGCTCCCCAGTCAGCACGGCAGTCCTGAAGGGCAGGAGCCATGCCTGGAGGTCTTTGCATCTCCCACGTTGTCACGCTCAGTGACACTCATTCACTCATTCATTTATTCACCCATCCATTCACTCCTAGGCTTTGGACGCATAAAAAGACATAGCTTAGTGGAAAGTGATCGTTCATCATCCTTCGCGAGCCCCTCTCCCGCACCCCCTCCAGGTAATACTAACCGACAAGGAGAACAGCTTACGTTTATTAAGTCCCTACAGTATGCCGGCTCCTGCTCTGAGATGTCTGTATGTATAGTTCTTGCAATGATCCTGCACTATGCGGTTAAGGAAACTGAGGCACAGGGAGGTCAGGTAACTTGTCCAAGGTCACACAATGAGTGATGGAATCTGGATTCACATCCAGACAGTCTGACTTCAGCACTCAGGCCCTCAGCCTCTGCACTAAATTGTCTTTTGACCCAAATGCTAAGAGAAAAGGGTTTCCAGGGAGGATTGGGAAGGGTTGCGTAGAGGAAGGGGTGTTACGGCAGAGCTCTAGTGGATGAAGGAGTTCCTGGAGTGGGAACATACTCTGCATTCTGCGCTACACACGACACACGTGGCACACCGACAGCTGGTGTGGCCCAATCTACTGGGAGAGGAAGGGGCAGCAGCTCCACCTGTCCGTGTTTCTTTGACTGCCCTTCCCTAGAGGATCAGAGGTGAGGTCACGGTGGGGCCCCCACATGACTCTCACTTTCTCACACAAGGACTAGAATCCTTGGCTTTTACCCCCATCGCCATGGGGCTCCCATTCCCTGCAACACAATAGCTTTTGGTCACCAACTTCTCGGAGTGCCGGAAGGGAGGAAAGAGATGCTGGGTGAGATGGAGAGGATGTCCAGGTCACGGGGCAGTCACTGGAAGGCCCGCGCAGAACACGGGGGGACGAGACCCAGGCCAGGTGACCGAGTCCCACGCTTCCGCCCTCCCAGCTGCACTCTCTGCCTGCCGGCCCGAGGCTGCTCTGGATTCAGCGACAGCCTCTTCAGGTGTGATTTAGAAGGGGCTGAGCTGGGCAGTCATCCTTTCTTAATGGGCCTGGGTCATAATTCTCGGCAACCACCCTCCTCTTCCCCACTCCCACCCCTTCCCTGTGGCTACTGCTTTGAGACATTTAGGGCAGATTTAAGATCAAAATCAAATCAGATTGACCAAACAAGGTGTCAGGCCAGGCGGGAGGGGCTGGGGGCTCGGAGTTATAGCCTGGGAGGCCTGGCAGTTCCCTGGAGACAGTTAAGTGAGTATATTTTATGGCCAGACACAGTGCTGAGTGAACTGTCCACAGACCAATTACAGGAAGCTTCCGCACACATCTCGGGGAATGCTGGGAGTGATGAGCAAGCGTGTGTTTGCAGCCACCAGGTGTTCCTAAGGGTAACACCTGCTGGTGGCGCGCTGGCTGCCCCCCCCCACCGCCCACTCACCCGCCAAGGAGACCACACCTTAGGGCAGGATGGCTTCCCAGAAAGAGTCAGCAGCGTGCTCTGCACTTAGAGGCAGCCAGTGCTCAAGACGAACAGGACCCATCTTACCAAGGGAAAAACCGAAATGGGAAGAGTCCATACTCAATGACACCTGGCTCCTGAGGGACATGGCTGGCAGCTAGCTGTGGACTCCAGGTTCATTGATTCTGTGGGCCACCAATGCTCCCAGCCTCCCATGGAAAAAGGTAGAAAGAAGATTTCACCACAGGTCCTGCCTGCCACACAGCTTTGAGAGTCATTTTCAGGAACTCGCCAACCTCAGGCCCAGGTGAGGCTGCTGGCACTGACTGGGGCTCATGGCCCAGGAGGTGCGCCCTCACCTGGCATCCTCCCTAGATACCTCGCACCCAAGTCCTGGACCATTAGATCTGAAGGGTCCTGTTCTCCCTCTCAGAGCGCCAGTCTCTCTGAATCAGGAACTGTGCTGATCCATCTTTACATCATTTAACAGGGTGTCTGGCACATGAGAAATATTCGGTAAATAGATGCTCAACAAATAAATGCACCTAAACCACCACCATTCGAATCACTTTATGCAGGAGGAAGCTGAAGTCCACAGAGGCAAAGCTACTTGTCCACGGTCACATGGTAAAAGTGACAGACAGAGCCAGGTGCCCTGTGCTCTCCCGTCAGCTACCTGTGCTGCCTCTCCTCAGATCCTCCCAGGCAGGGCCCCTGGGGCTGCACTGAATGATCTGGAGGGAATTTTCCCTACCCTTCCTGCAGGGAAATCCAGCTGTGTCACTCATTCTAGCTGCTGAGGCCCCACTATAGAATGGCTGGAATTTTAGAGGAGGATAAGCTTCCTCCAGTGAAGCCCTTTGGGGGCGTAACGGTCCCCTCTCCCCTTTGCAGCCCCCAAGCCCTCCACCACCGTCCCCCCTCCTCCCCCTCCAGCTCTCCTGGAAAGTCAGCTCTGTGCTCCTGCTGGACATCTCTGAGGACCCGGGCAAGGCTCAGGGGAAGCAAAACCCAGGGGACCCGGCTGCTTCCCTGCCAGGTCCAGCTGCCCTGAGCGCTGACAGCTTGACAAGTGGCATTAGCATGAAAACCTCTGCAGTGGCAGCTGCCGGCTCTGTGCCAGAGCCCTAGGCGTCCGTGCTCGGTGCCATTCACTGTCACCAGGGGCGGGCACCTGCCAGCCAGAGGTGCACGGCTGTCTCTCATGCCAGCCTCCCCGGATTCTGGGCATCTCCAGCTGGGAGCTCTCTCGGCTACCCCGCAGCCTGCTCCGGTACCTCTCCAAGCCCCTTCCCCAGGGGCAAATGGCCTCCCTACCTCTGTCCCCAGCACTCCCTCATCCCTACGAGGGCTCCAGATGCTCCAGTCCCACTGCTTTCCTGACTGGAAGATTCTGCTCTTGCAGCGTGACTTGGCTTAATTTCTCCATGTCTCCCACGCTTCTCTTTTCTAATTCCCTTTTCCCTCTGAGCTAGGATGCCCTGTCTCCTCTCCAACTTCTTCCTACCCAGGGTGAGATAGGGACTCTGCTAAATGCTGCTGAGGATGAGGACCTCGGTCTTGTTCAAGGGCAAGGGGCCGGACTTTCCTGGATTCTGTACCCAACACCCCCTCAGGCGATGGGACTTTGCCTTGCGGGTGGGGATGTGTGAGGCAACAGTCACCCTTGTTAAAACAAACCGCACGACCTCCAAGGTTAAAGGAAGAGGAGACCTGGAGGGCTGCTGCAGACATGGTGGGGGGCAGAGAGGAGGAGTGCCTCCACCTCCAGCACCGTGGTCAGGTCTTGCTGCCGCTTCTCTAACCTTTGTAACTTGGGCACACAGATACTGTCGGAAAAACCTTCCCAGGGTTTCCATAGCACAGATGGTATAAAAACAAAGCAAAACTGCTGGGAGACAAAAGAGTAGCAATTACAGTAAACAAACAGCTTAGAAGCCCTCTTCTGCCCTGAGTCAGGCTGGTGACCTGGGGCACGGACCTCCACTGTCCCTCTCCTTCCTGCCCCCCCTCCTGCCCACTCTCCTCCCCTCCTCCCTCCCCCTTCTCTTAGTTGCTACCTTGGGCCTTTGTGACTCTTCTCCCTTTGCCTGGAACCACACTGTCCCTACTCTACGGGGCTCCTTCCGGAACTCTCAGTCCTGAGGAGTCCCTGGCACCCCCACACTGCTGTGACACCTTGTTCTTGATTTTCACAGCACCTCACAAGTTATGAAACTGTACACTTTTGTGAAAATATGTTTCCTGTTTTAATATATCAACAAATACGTCCTCTTTTCTTTTCTAAACTAGTTTTTTTTTAGTCAAAGTAATATATGCACAGAATTTAAAAATCAAATAATGTCATGAGATTTTGCATGAAACCACCAGGCCCTGCTCACATCTCTTTCCACCCTCCAGAGACAGCCACTCTCAACTCTGGGCTGTTTCTCCTGGTATTTATTAATAGATCCCTTCATCTCAATAACACACTCATACTTCTACTTTTTTTCTCAACACTTTATGACAAAAAGTTTCAAATATATAAAAAAGTTGAAAAAATTTGCAATGGATACACTTAAACCCACCACCTACATTCTATATTTATCATTTTGTTATATTTGTTCTATCATATATCTTTCTAATTTTCCATCCTCCCTTCCATCCATCTATCCATCCTATCTTTTGGTGCATTTCAAGTAAGTTGCACGTATAAGTACACATCATCCCTAAATACTTTACCACACCTATCATTTGGGTTCAGTATTTGCTTGTGTTCTTTTTTTTCCCCTTTAGAAATAAATTTTACATGTAGTGGAATGTGTAGATATTAAGTATATCAATCCATGAGTTTGGATGAATGTGTTACAACTATGTAATCAAACACCACTCAAAATCAGAACTTTACCGTTACCCCAGGGAGTTCCCTTCCACTCCTTCTTGGTAAATACCAAGTGCTACCCACATAGGGCAGACAACCACTGTTCTCTTGCTCTCGTTCTCACTCTACTTCAATTTTTAACAGAACAATGTTTATCTTATCTACTGACTTCCTATTCTGGAACATCTCTGAGCTCACAGCTGCCTTCCTTCCTATAATGTACTCATATCACACTTTACAAAATTAAATCAATATTCTCATCTTATACAACAATAAGTAAAACTGTTCACTCTCAAGACAGTACTATAGGATGATCATGATTCCGTTCTTGTACAACTGTAGGCTTGTCCTCATTTTTGATTTTTGCTTTCTATTGCATGTATGTCTCATAACTTTTTCTTTGTGATTCCACAGAACTGGAAAACTGGAAAACCTCTATCTGTATTATTTGCCACATGAGCAAGTGTATCAAATAATCTATAACTTCCTTTTTTTTTTTTCTCCTCCAATCTGTTGCAAGTAGCTCTGCTCCTGCAACTTTCTGGGGCTTTTAGGAGCCTCTCATTTCTGGTTTCTGAGATTTTGCCATCACATGCCTTGGCCCTTGAATGACCCTTTCAATCTGCAAGCAAACATCTCTCAGGTCTGGGAAATTTTCTTCTATTATTTCTTCAATAATTAACCTCTCCGTTTTCTCTGATCCTTTCTAGAATTCTTATCGGTCAAATGCTGGACCTGCTGAACTGATCCTTTAATGTGCTCATTTTCTCTCCATTATCTGTCTTTCTCTGTCTCTTATTCTCTCTCTTCCTATTCCACTTTTGGGAAAATCTCCTCTATTTTATCTTTCAAACCTTTTATTGAATTTTACATTTTTGCTATCATTTTTAATAGCCAAGTGCTCTTTCTTATGCTTTGATTTTATATGTGGTGGTATATACCTATATCTATCTAGCATCTGTCATCTGTCTGTCTACCTGTCTCCCTGTTCTTTCTGGTGAAATAGCTGCTTTTATCTCTCTGAAGATATTTTTTTTAAGTTTTCTTCTATTTCCAAATTTGTCTCTGTTTCTTGAGTTCCATTTTTTTCCCCCATCGGCTTGTGTGGTCTTAAGGGTGGTAATTTTCCTAAAATGTCTGGTGATCCTTAGTTGTCCCTATTTAAGAATGTGAGTCATTAAAAATAACCCAGTTGGCAGCTCTATGGGCATGGGTGGTGGGCTTCACAGTAGGACAGGGGAGTTGCTTTTACTTTGTATCAGTATTGTTGCCCACTCTCTCGTGCCATTCTGGTTTTCCCAAGAAGAATTCTCCTGCCTCAGCTTGGGGTGAGGGACGGGAGCTGGGTGATCTCCCGGCTACTCCTCTCTGTGAAAGGTCGATTGGGAAGGGGCTGAGGATCTCACAGTCCAGCATGCAGAATGTGGCCTCACCTTCCCATGTCACATGCGGTGCTTCACTCCTACCTGCCCACGTGCATGGTGTCCTCAGTCCTCTCCTGTCCACTTCCTTTAGAGGACGATCCCCACCGATCCTGGCTGTCCCACCCAGGTTGGGACAAGGGTGCTTGCCAGACTGCACAGGCTCAGAAAGGGAACCTGGGGGTCTAACCAATGCCCTCTTTTGGGCACATTCCTCATCTCACTATATGCCATGCCAGGTGCCCCTGCGTCCTCAGACATCCTGGGGATCCACAGGGGCCTTGTCATCTCTTTCAGGGACACCTCATCTCTGCAGGCCAGGCCATTTAAGCTTCCTCCATTCTGTGAGGTCAGTTGTCACACTGAATTTGCTTTTCATCTTCCCCAAATTTGAAGACATTTTTCCTCTGCTATTGAAATCGCTTCCACGTTTTTCCTAGTGAGTTTGCAGTGACTTGAATCTCATGTTGTTGTGATTTCAGGTGGTAACCGTGCTAAATGATTGTGATCAATTCTCCATGTTTAACCTGAAGTCTGTTTATTTAATACTCGCCTCCCCCACTAGCCTATCAGAGCCCCGCAGATGGAGACCCTGCCCGTTTTGTTCAGCACCATTGCCCCAGCACCTAGCAGAGTGCCCAGCCCTTGCTAGGTTCTTAGGAAATAGGTATCCACTGAATTAAAAGTAAGGACAGTGGAAGGTTTTATGTGCTCTCTTATTGAACAATGTCTACTGCACTAGATGCAGGGTCCTTAGTCCTCTCTGTAAAATAAGGAGGCTGGACTGGGTCTGGGCGGGGGGGAATCAGTTGTGGCTGGCAGGGCAGCGGTCATGCCTGTGATTGCAACAAAAGAATCACAGGTGGGTAATCTCTTGGTTGCACCAATTCAAATATTCTAGGATTATAAAGGTTGGCTGGGGGGTGGGCTGGGATCCTGGGGTGCCTGACAGCAAAGAGGAAGGGTGTGGCTTCAGCCCCAGTGCTGTCCCCTCATCCCTGCCATCCCCCCCTCCCAGGCAGGGGTTTCTGTCTCACCACTAGAGGGAAGAGAGTGTCCAGCCAAACTGGAAGCCTCCTCCCCTCCTGAGAAGATCGCAAGGGAAGGGGAGATGGGGAAGGCGGGGAGGCCTCAAACCTCATTCAGCTCTGAGCCTGATGCTGGTTGATGAGCTAAAAATATAGCTAGGTATCCCCCCCCACCACCACCACCACTGTCTTAATGTGGTTTTTTAAATAAGCCAGCCTCTTTCTAGTTCTCCCTTTCCACTGTCATTTATTTCAGTTTTTATCTCCACAACAAAAATTCCTTCCAACTTTTTTCCCTCTCTCCCTCTAATGCTCTTCACTTTCAAATGCTAATAATCTCCAGCTGTAAAAGGCTTAGAAGTGGCTCTAGATTGTTTGATCTTTGGCCTGTGATCTGCTTTCATCTCTCTGCTTTCAAATGTTACTTTAGATTTACTTTAACCTATTAACATGCTTGGTATTCATGAACACGCACTCTCCAAACCAGCCTTCCAGCACCCAGGCGGGCCCCTCCCCATCACGCAACTAGAGAGGAAAGTGAAACTCCAAGCTCAGGTGGGAACTTCCATGGCGCCTGGAAGGAAGGAGGCAGGCTGGGGGCCAGGGCAGGGGAGGGGCCCAGAGGGGAGGCAAAAGGGGGGAGAGGAGAGGGAGAGGCGAGAGGCAGGGGAGAGGAAAGGAAGGAGGAAGGAGACCATGGAGGCAGAGAGAGGAGAGCAGGGACAAAGAGGGAAGGACCAGGCTCCACCGAACGCTGCCTCCTGGCTGGTTAGACACCATCTAAACCTGCTCTCCCCGGAGCCGGGCGTGGGGAATGGAGAGACGTGAATTAGTGCTTAAGATTTCTTGCTCCCGCCGTTGTGCTGGAATGTCTGGCGTGTTCGTTTCCACAGGAAACGCGAGGCATGAATATGGATGAAACTCCTCACTGAGACCACAAGGGTACGGTTCAATTATTTGCCATATAAAGTAGCACATGAGGATTCTTTGCGCTTGATCATTTCCTCTGTGTAAGTCTGTGTGTGCGCTGTGTGTGTGTGTGTGTGTGTGTGCATGTGTGTTGGGGGGCATGTGAGGTGGCTGGGGGGTCCCCAACTTTCCCCGCCCCCCCCAGGGCTCCTGTTGCAGCTGAGTGCCGGGAGGTGGTTTAGGGAGAGGAGCCCCCACACTTCCACCTTCTCCACCGAACACGCACACACCTGCGCACACGCCTGCAGTGACAGATGTGACTCCAGTCTGCACGTCAGCCAAAGGACAGACCCAGAGGGGGACAGCTGATATGAGAGTGTCGGAAAACCCCGGGGTGGGGGCCGTCCCCAGCCAGCCTGGTGGCCTCTTTCTTCTGAGGCCACTCTCTTGTATGGGGAGAACGCAGATGTCCCCGTCTCCCTGAGGGAGAGCCTGACCCAGCCACCCATCTGAATGGCGGGGGCTCTTCGGCAGGGGAGGATGTCTTGTCTGGGCTGTGAGGGACTCCGAGGGTGCCAGGGTCCTCTTGGACAGTGTCCCACAGAGGAAAAGCCACTAAAGCCAGTGGAGGAGGGAAGGGCGAAGATGCCTCACATGACATCAGAATGTCTGGAGCTGAAGTCCTGGGCGAGTGAGTTAGCCCCTCTACCCTCAGTTTCCTCATCTGTGAAATGGGGCAGCAATGTTCCTTACTTCAAAGAGTAACTGAGATGGCAAAGATAATTCTAGTAAGAATTATACTTACAATTCATTGAGCACTTATCGTGTAGCAGGCACTGTTCTGAGGGCCTTAGAAATATTAATTCACTTAATCCTCCATTAATCCTCATTTAACTCTATGAGGTGGGTGCTATTGTTAGCCTCATTTTACAGATAAGGAAATGGAGACACAGTGGGTTTAAGTAATTTGTGCAGAGTCACGAAGCTAGGGCTATAATGTTCATTTTAGACTTCTTAGGCTACCAGGTCATACGGAGTCATCTATTACCTCATCTAAGTCCCCAAACATCCCTCTGGGTTGGTATCGCTGTCCCTAGTTGACTCAAGAGGGAACAGGCCAACGTCACAGCAGTAACCCAAGTCCTCTGCCATCCAGTCCCGGACTCCTTATCACCATGTTGTACCGCGAAAATGCTTTTCAACTGCAAAGGACTTAAAAATGCCAGTTTTTATTATCCACAGATATTGGGGATATCTGCCAAAGGGAGGACTCACATTTGGCGAGTTGGAGGCCCAGGGTGCACTAAGGAAAAGGCAGGGTTCCTAGGCTATTCTCTCTCTAGTGCTACCCTAGGATAAACCAGAACCTTTCTGATGTAGCCAGTCAGTTGCTTCTGGTCCTGAACAGAGAGGAGAAGGAGGGCGGGAGGTACCCTGCTGGTAACGGACAGGGTCAGCATGGGGTGGGGTGGGAGGACCAGGGACTGCACACATCAAGGTGCTTCCGATGGTGGTGGAGGGGGTGTTTACAGGGGCTGAGCCCATCTATGGGCTCCGCTGGCCCATTGAAGCAGAAGGGACGGGCACCCAGTGTGCCACATGCCAGGCAATTCATAAGGTGTTTCCATCCCAATCAGTATATTCCAACCTCACACTGATCCTGTGCATTAGGCTTCCGTCCTCATCATCATTTTGCAGATGCAGAGGGTTTAAGTGGCTCGAACGTGGCCACACGGAATCTTTTCATTACACCTCACTGCCTTCCTCAGCACTCAGCGGATGTAGATTGATGACAACAACTAACTGTTAGGTTGGAAGACAGCCTGGTGGCCCTCCTGTGGCCGAGACACCAGTGCCTCCGCAGTCCTGTTTCACCAGGAACTGGGCTTCCCAGAGGCGAGACTTAGGTCTGCTCATGACCTGGTAAAACCCAACCTTAAAGCATTTCTTCTTTTTTCCTCTCTCTGGGCTCTCTCTCCCCCCAGCTTGCCTGGTCTAGGAGTAAACCCTGCAAGTCAGTTGCCTCTGTGATGAGACAGAGCCAGGCCAAGTTTGAACTCACTCTTCTGCTTCCTGGATCTGGGTGTGCCCCTGGGGAGTAACCTACCCTCTCTGAGTCAAAGCTGCCCCCTCTGCCTGAATGGTGGGGTGGTCCTGCTGAGCCCTGCATGGCCTGCGGGGTGATGGGGCACTGGAGGTGCAGTTCCCTCCCAAGGGGCCCTTTGTAAGTGCTGTCCTGCTGCACAGCCCACTGGGCTGTCTCTGGGGAAGGGGTGGGCATCACGCCGAGCCCCTAACTCCTGGGCTTGGCAAAGGCTCAAGCTGACAATGAAGGAAGGAAAGACACTTGTATCCTCCGCTCTGCTGGCGCCAGCAAACCTCAGACATTCTGCCACTGGCCCCATGAGATGCAGGCTTGGACACCAGGGGCAGTTTCCAGATGTGCCCGCCCCAGGAGCACGGCTAACGCTGGAGCACCCAGCCTCTGCTGCGAGGTGTCCCACCTGAAACCCAGGCTCCTCAGGCCAGGATGAATCCTTCTAGGCTGCCCTGGGGATGGGGGTGGGGGTGGGGGTTGATTAGGGCTCTTGCTCTTACTGCTCTGTGGCACCCTTTGGTGCCAGCTCACCAGGAGCCTGAGGAGACTGGGAGGGGCAGTGGGCACTGAGGAAGAGTCCCCCCTTCTTCACACCACCCACCAGTCCTTAGTTACTGCAAAGAGCAAATGCAAATGGACCCGCAGCACAACACCCAGAATACACTGCTGCGCTTCCTAGGGGCTCACTCTAAGTTAAAGCTGGGCCCCTCCTGGGGGCTGACATTTTCCATGGTTCAAACAACATCTGCGCCTCGCCAAGCTTGGCGAAAGGTGACGGAGCCAGTTACCGCCACTGTAGACTTAAGTGAAACAGAAAACCTAGCTACACAGGGTCCCTCCCATATGGGGGAGGCTGGGTCTGCACATGCACTCATGCACATGCACACACGCATGTGCCCCCCACGTGCATGCTCAGGGGTATTTCCCACATGCACATGCATGCTCACAGGTACCTCACACACACATTTGTGCACATTCACAGGTATCTTACACATATGCACGTTCAGGAGTACCTCACACACTCACAAACACACACTTGTGCTCTTGCAAGACCCCTTACGGGCACTCATAAGCCCAATAGGCACATTCCCACATACGTGCAGAAGCATGTGCAAACCTTTTCATGAACCCTGGGGCCCACTCGGATGCACACACATTTATGCATACATGTGTCCACCACGAATAACTCACTGTGACTAAGAGGAGAGGGTCGGCCCTCCCCCCTCCCCACCTCAGGCCACCCCAGCCTCTTCCTTCCACACCCCACACCTCAGCCTGGGCAGGACCAGCAGGAGCTGCTGAGGATTTGAAATAAATGCATTCTTAGTTCTGAGAAGGGCCGTCTTCTCCTCCAGGCTGCAGGCCAAATCTCCAAATGAAATCAGGCCGGGGAGAAATGAACAACTGAGATGCACAAAACAATGTGAAGAAGAAGCTCTGAAGAAACGAATAATAATATAAAAAAAAAGGTGAGAGTTATTTTTCAGCTCACTGGCTTTCTGAAAAGTAATATAAAGTTGGGCAGCGTCTTCTTGGAATCGACCTTTCTGAGCCGAGACCCAGGCCACACGCACATCTCTTTCCTCTCTTTCTATTACTCGAAATTTGTATGGTTTCATCTGCTCTGATTTTCTTTCATTTGTGCGCCTGTGCAAGCCCTGTGTCAGGGGCTCCTTCCTAACCCAGCAGCCCCGCCAGGCTGGGAGCGCTTCTGTCTTGGCCTCCTGCAGGGCTGAGAATTGAGAGCCTCCTCGCTCAGCACTGTCCCCCTCCCTGTCCCCTCCCTGCCCAGGAGGGGCTGTAGACCTCCTCCCTCCCCCACTCTTCCAGGAACCTGGCTGCCCAGCCTGCTTTGTTCCTAAGAAAATTCTCTTGCATGCTGTTCGCTCATCCAAAGCTGAGAGGGAGAAGCTGGATGGGCCGTGGGGCCCAGGGTCCTGGAGCCAGAGCCCAGCCTGGTGCAGGTAGGAGAGATCACATATTTAGTGAGCACATGAAAGAGCAGATGAATCAGCAATTGATTCTGCTATCTCCAGGGTGTGGAGGGAAAAAGTTCCTATTCTAAAATTTCTAGGAAAAAGATTTAGGGAGGAGGACATGGAATATTCACAACTCTAATGGCATTCCCTGAGGTTTCAGTCAATCTTCTTCCAGGACTGAGACTTAAAGGACTTACCTAAAGGTGGCCCCTTCACCTCTCCTCCTCTGCCACCTTCCATCCGAGACATACACACTCATGTAAGCACACACGCAGGCACATAGGTGCAGACACACCCAGGAGCACCTCAAACACATCCATACAGAAACACACATGTGCTTATAGCTCAAATACACCTGCATAGGTACACACATGTGCACTTCTCAAACACATACATGTGCATGTACCTCAAACACACATGTGTGCATGTGCCTCAAACACATCTAAATAGGTACACACATATTCACTTCTCAGACACACACACATGTGTGGTCACCTCAAAGCCCTCCACACAGGCACCAACATATACACGGTCCTTGTACAAGCACGCACAAGCACCCATGTGCACACATTACAAACATGCACACACAAATATGTGTGCACCCCCAAACAGATCCATGCAGATATACACACACACACTCCTCTCAAATATGTGCAGACCTGCTGACTCATCTCAAATACATCTACACGAATGCATATGTGCATCCCTCAAACATATGTGCACATATATGCACACAGATGCACATGCACCTTTTTCTGCATGGGTGCTTTTTCATGCAGTGCCAGTCCCTTTTCAGTGACATGGGTTCACTCTCAACTTCTGCTTCCTGCCCTGAGGACATGCAAGTACCTGGCAGTCTGTATCCCTATCAACTTTTGCAATGAACATATCAAACATGGGGTGGCAGCCCCCTGTGGCTTCTTTGCTGCAAACATGAATAATGGGTGACTGGGGGTGCAATGGCTTCAGTAGGACCCGTCTGGTACCTACCTTGGGTCCACTCAGGAGAGTCAGAACATTTCTGCATTAAGTGGGGAAATGGGGCATGGGATGTAGGTAAAGTAATCCAATCTTTTCTCCAAAAGAGAGTAAGAGGAATTAACTAACTCTGATGCCTGTGGACTGATGCATTCCTCTGTCCTCACTCACACTCAGTGATCGAAGCACAAGTGAGGTGGGGCCTGTGGCAAGGTGCGGGGTGGACTGCTGGGTGGTAACAGTACTAATAATGGACACTAGCGAATCCTGGGCTGTTTGCAAAAATGCGTTCTCCTTTATTATGTCATTTCTATCATCTCCTTGTAATATAAATGGGCAGGTATTAGCTGGCAGGCCTTATTTTTTATAGGTGAGAAATCTGGGGCTCAGATAAGGTGAGCAACTTGCCCAGTGTAGTGGTCAGGGTAGACTAACTGCTGTAACAGACAGCTCCCCAAACTCTGTGGGTTAGCTCAATAATAGTTTCTCAAACATGTCCCTCTTCAATGAGGGTTGGCAGCGATGCTCTGCTTGGTGCAGGAAGTCTGGGACCCAGGCTACTTCTGTTTTGTGGCTCTGCTGTCCTCAGGGTTCTTGGAGTATCTTGATTTGGCAGTTCCATGGGAAAAAGCAAGTGAGGATTGTATGCAGAATTCTTTTTCTGGGCCAGGCCTGAAGGCAGCATGAGTCACCTCTGTTCACATTCCATAGGTTAGAGTATAGACACATGGCTCTGGCTAATGACAAGGGAGGCTGGGCAATGCAGTCCAGCTCCAGGGCCGGGGAGAAGAAGAGGATGCAGATATAGGCGAGCCCTGGCAGGCTCCATCACACCCAGAATCACACAGCTAAGGGAGGTGAAATCAGTTCTCAGAGCTGGGTCTTCCATTCCACTGCCTGGGCTTTCTCCTTCCAGTATGTTACTTGGAAGCATTAAGCTTTGCGAACAGAGCACTGTTCCTGGTCCGTGTTCTAGGTCTGGAAGCCCTTACATTTATAAGAACATAATGGTAATGACAGTACTATCTAATACTTACTGGGCCATTATGCACACTCTCTCACTTAATCCTCACCACTGCCCCATAAGGTATGTAGATGACACTACCTTCTAACGGAGGACAGTGCCACTCAGAGAGACCAAGTAGCTTGTCTGAAGTTGTGGTGGAGAGCGATGGTGAGTCCAGGACTTCCTGGCTCCAGCCTCCCATCTTTCTCCTATGCTGCTATGGCTCCCTCTGGGCACGGGATTGGAGGTAGGGTGGGTGGAGAGTCAGCCTTCTTTATCCTGCAGGGCGGACATCCCTGATGAGACTTAAGTAGATGTCAGTGATGTTAGGAGTGGGCGGAGTCCTTGCAGCCTGTCTGCTTGGGGGAGCATCTTAAAATACGTGAGAGCCTAGGCCATCGTCACTTAGTTTAGTTGATAACTGTATACCTGGACATATCGGTGGTGCTGGGAATTGATCTCTCATTATATGATCTTGAGCACAGCATCCTGTGTTAGACGTCAAGAGACATTCATATTGAGACCTCACCATAATTAACTATACCTTTCCCTGTGCATTGGAGACTGTAGCTACTATCCTCATTCCAGACCTATCAGGCTGCGATGGCCTCCTGTTTGCTCTCCCCAGCACCACTTGTTTCTCTTCAAATCCTTCCTGCACTTCTCTGCCAGGTTACTTTTCTTAATCACACACGTGCATTTTCTTCCTCCCTTTTTTCTGCTCAACAATTTCATGACCCTCCACTACCATAAAGTCCAAACTCCTCATGGAGTCCTCATATTTCTTTATACTCTTCCCCAAGGTGACTTGTCCATGGATCACCCATCACCCATGACTCTAAGCGCATCAAATCTTCCTGCCGTGCTATCCTTTTTGTCCCCCTGAGACTGCATTGCCAGGTGGCCTTCCTTGCCTGCCCACCTGTTGCCGCTTTAAGATCTTTGTCCTAATCTCCCTGGAACATGTTTCCTCCTACATCACCACGTCTGTACCCACTCCCAGTGCTCCCCTGGAGCACATCTGGTGCTGTGGGCTTCTGCAAGTGTGTCTTCTTCACTAGATTGCGAGCCTCCTGACGGGGAGAGCTGATCCTTGCACAATTTGTACCCTTGGATATAACAGCCCTTGGGTGAAAGTTAATGCATGAAAGAATGATCAGAAGATGAGAGACTTTCTGTGATATGCAAGTGAAAGATTTGGCTTAGAGGCCAGCATTAAAGTGGTTTTCATTGTTTTCTATCAGCTATCAGGAGGCAGCACCTGCAACTTGGTGGGCTGGTAAACTTCTTGTGTCTCTCTGCAAAGCTATGTGGATGGGAACTCAAATCAGAGACTTGTGGCATTTCCGGTTGTACTTCCTTTGGCAACTGCGGGGTAAGAAGCCCAGGCCTCTGACAGGCTAGGCTGTCAGGTAGAAGCAACTGGGCACGTGCAATCGGGGGGCTTCTCCAATTGAGCCCTCTTAGCTTTTTGCCCGCACCCAGCCCCTCCACGCCGACCAAACTATAGGCTGAAGCCAGTGGAGAAAGTAATAGATTGGAACCGGGATGCTCAGGTTAAGTGGGCCGCTTTGTGGAGCTCATCCATAATCCTGCTGGAGCCCAGAGAACAATACGTTAATTAGAGCCGACGGCACCGCTCCCACCAGCCATCCATCCTGCCTGTGTCTGCAGGGCCTTCCCCACGGACACGCCGGCCCACTCCCTACTCTGAAAGAGATTTATTCATTATCAATGTTTGTCTGCGAGAAAGGGCCCTGGTTGGGAGGGGATGCGATTCCAAGAGGGATGGGATATGAAAGAGGCAGAGCTGAACCTGCTGGCAGCTGACAAATGGGTGTGTTTGGAGGCTGGGGATGGGGTGTTCCCAATTAGGGAATCATCCGAGGAAAGTCCACCTGGTTGGAGACAGGGAGAGGCCGGGCAAAGGAAATTAGATGTTCAGAAAATATGTCCAACAAGAAGTGGCGCTTGCTAGGCTCTTAGGCTTGGATCTAGCTCACTTTAAGTCCCAAATGATTGGGGAAAAACGGTGGGGAAGAGGACATCCCCTTATCCAATGTCTGTCCCAGTGCTTATACTTAAAAAATACTCAAAATGTGCTCGTTGAATGAATAATTAAAGGACTTTCATGGAAGCCAGAGGGATTTAGGTCAGATATCATGGGGAACTCACTACCAATGAGCAAAGAGAAACATGAACCAGAAAGACCAGGAATGGGTCCTGGGATTTTTACCCGGGGGTTCCTTGGAAAAAGGGGAGACATGTTTCACTTTTTCTGAGGCCTCTTACCTGTATGTTGTGCAGATTCTGGAGAAAATGGGGGAGGGTCAGCCCTGCTCAGGGTAGTGTGGGAGGCTGGGGAGGTGAGAGCTGGCGCAGGAGCAGCAGAGCTGTGGCCTCCTGACCAAAGGCTGCACAGAGACAAGTGGGAGCTGAGCGGTGGGTGCAAAGTTGCCAGGCATAGGCTCGTCTTGCAAAAGGGACCAGATGGAGAAAGTGAGGCTGCCGTGGGGAGGTGACTTGCCCAAAGTCCCACAACCAGTTGATTCCAGAATCTTGCTGCTCAGACTGTGACTGCTGGGCCAGCAGCATCCTATGCCCTCTTTAGAGGCCTTGTTGGAAATGCAGAACCCGGAACAGCTGAATCCCAATCTGCGTTTTACCAAGATCCCGCATGATTTCCACACCCCCCAGTGTCTGAGAAGCACATCAGCTAGATCACAGGCCTGGTGCTCACGGGCAGCATGCTTTCAGGAGAGGAATGGTAATACAGAACTGTAAGTTCCTGCCCTGACTGTCCACCAACTGGTTGGGTGACTTGGGGCACATCGCCCTGCCCCTCTGGGCTTTAGTTCACTCATTTTTAATATAAAATGATTGAGCAAGACCAGTGATCCTTAAACATTTAACAGTCATCTGAATCACCTGGGAGAAAGGCAGATTCCTGGAGGCTACCCCCAGAACTCTGGGTAGGGCCCGAGAATTTGCATTTCTAGGAGGTTCCCAAATGATGCTAATACTGCCCATTTGGGGACCACACTAACTGCCTGACCAGGTGACGTCTAAGCTTCTTTCTCATTCACATATTTGATGGGATATTCATTCCCAGGTTAGCATGCTGCCCTCTGCTGAGTCCTCCATTGGTAAGAAGAATCTCTCAACTTGTGGGTACCTGCCTCTCCCGAGTGGCACTGGCCTGTCCCTGTCATTTCTGACTTCGCCTCCTGCTGCAGGCAGTTAATGCCATTTTCCCCACATGCCCAGGATTGATGAGCTAAGTCTTACAAAATGCATGGAAGGCAATACAGGCAAAGAATTATCCACAAGATTTAAGAAGAGGCCTACGAAACACAGCAATAAAACCTGGAAATAACTATCCATTTCCTACCAACAAAACATCTCATTTCCGAGTCCATAAACTCGCTCCCCCCTCCGGATCCCCAGACCCATCTGTTTTGTAAGCATGTATAATTATTAGCAACATAAAGTCAGTTTCTATACCTAATGTAATTATCGGGAGCCAAAATAATATCAGGTAAAGGAGGAGGAGAGAGGAGGAGGCTTGCTCACTGCAAACTCAGATGATTCCTTTAAAGAGAGAGAAGTAGTCACATGAGAAGATAACGATTCTTTATGGTGATATTACACTTCCTATGGAGACTTTGGGGACAGCTTTGCAAATAAGACTTAGCTGGCTCATCTCAAAGTAAAGAGCGGTTTCCTGCCATGTACGGTGGATTTAGGCCCTACTGGGGATGAGAAATGAGGATCACCCTGCTCCCTCTGCAACCAACCTTCAGATTCTCTGGAGGCCCTGAGAGCGTGGCCTCCTATCCGGAGGCACTGCTGAAGTTTGTTCATTCCTTTCCTTCCTTTTACACTGCCTCTGGAGGGAGAAAAAAATTTTTACAAAGCCACTCTGAGATATTAGCCAGCTGGGGAATTCCTGATTCTGAATGAATTCAGGACTATTGTCTTTGTGTCTTGCCACCGTGTCTTGGGGGAGCTATTTAGTCACCTGTTGAGTGAGTGAGTGAGTAAATGGATGAAGTGACGGATGAATGGAGAAGGCACAGGTGATGCTAGGAGTTGTTATTAAAGGTGAAGGAGAGCATACTCCTCTTCATATGGCATATTCATAACAGCGTGGGGGGCAGAATAAGGACCAAGGAGCCATGATGGAGAGGCTGATTTTGATTAACTTTATAATAAGCAAAATAGCATTCTGACTGTGAGAGCTGTTCAATGCAGTGGCCCTCTTTGCCAGGTTGTGAGTTTTCCACCACTAGAGATTTGAAAACAAAGCCTGGGCAACCCTTTCCCCTGAGTCTTATCTAGGAGGCTGGTATATCAGGTAGGAAGGAGGTGTTGGTGGGGGGAGGAGTAATGAGAATATTTATTGAGCATCTACTATGTGCCCAATTCTTTGTTCATATAATCTCGTTTAATGCACTCACCAAACCTGTACACCAATCCTTATTTTAAAAATAAAGAAAGCAAGCTCAGAGATTTATGTCACTAGTCCCTGCCACCCAGCTAGTAAGAGTAGAGCTAGGATCCAAACCCATGTTTGGCTGCTCCAAAGTTTATCTGCCTTCCACAGAGACTTGAAAATACTGTCCTAAGCTTGAAATTCTTCAGTGCACTTATTGGAACTGAACTTGATGTGCCTGGCTCCTGAACACATCGGCTGCTGCCACCGCTGGCTGAGACGTTGGTCTGTCTTCTGGATCCATCACTGAGAATTCAAAGCTCTCTTAAGAGGGCCCATTGCTGGGCAGGGGAGGGGGGACTGTTTTCAATGCCGTTGTCTCTCGGTTTGAATTTGTTTGTTAAGCCGCCCTAGCATCTTCTCTGAAGATTTGCTTGTCTGCCAGAATCCAAGATCAACCTGATGGCTTAGGGATTTCATTCTATGATCTGGAAATGCCTGTTCCTCCTTCCCGCCCACCACCCCTGGAGGAGCAGGCTCCTCCCTCCAGCTATCACACGGACCACATTCAGGGCTGAGTGGGGCAGCGTTTCAGCCGGGCAGGGGCAGATGGCCAGGGCTCCATACTGCCTCGTGGTCGGTAATTTCTAGTGATGGGAGGAGGATCCCAGAAGAGCTGCTGGTGCAGACTGGAGGACTAGAAAGCCGGACTGATGTGTTCTCTGAAGCATCTCAGCAGCCTTTGGAGGCAGCTTCGTGTAAGCGTGTTTCACTCTGTCCCTGTCCCTTGTTCTCATGCCAACTTCCTCTGGATGCCCACCAGACTCTTGCCTGCCTGTGTGACTCCATGCCCCGTCTCTGTCTCTCCTTGGAACTGCACGGCAGGGCCTCCTTCCTCATGCGCTGAGGGCACAGGCAATGAGGAGGGGAGAAAGGGCAGAGACAACCTGGCTGTTGGTGCCAAGCCACCACCTTTCCTTTCTGAAGTCTACCCCTCTGCTTCTGCTTCTGCTTGCCTTTGCCTCTAGTCCCTTCTGATCCAGCTTACTGTCATGCCGGGGCAAGAGGAGGGCAGCAGCCAGGCCTCTGGGAGGGCATCTGCTTCTGCTGATAAGTCCCCCCCCCCACCCCCGTCTTTCTCCTCCCCTTCGGCAGGGCGGAGCTGCCCTCCTCCATGAGCCGGGGAATTAAAACTGGGGAACTGGGCTTTGGCAACTGGCCTTCTCACTGGCACGAGGCCTGCTCTGTCTCCATGGATTTCTCTCTTAGAGAGTCACTGTTGCCTGATTAAAAATGATTTCTTCTTGCAAAGCAAAGTAAGGCCTTGTCTGGAGTCCACCACCCAAATGAAATGGAAAGTTGAAACTCCAGGGGCCCCAAGAGCACAGTCAGTAGGAAAGAAAGACCCTGGGGTCTGAGAATGGTTGCCCCCTCCAGGCCTGTGGGAGGTCTTAGAGCAGAGGGCTGCATGGAAGGGAATCCGACCCCACCTGCCTCAGACCTGTGGTTAACCTGACCAGCCTAGCGAATGGGTTTGCTGCAGCTGCCATAACAGAGCACCCCAGACTGGGTGGCTAACCTAACAGAACTGCATTGTCAGCTGGGTGCGGTGGCTCAGGCCTTTAATCCTAGCATTCTGGGGGGCCTAAGTGGGTGAATCATTTGAGCTCAGCAGTTTGAGACCAGCTTGAGCAAGAGCGAGACCGCATCTCTACTAAAAATAGAAAGAAATTAGCCGGACAACTAAAAATATATAGAAAAAATTAGCCGGGCATGGTGGCACATGCCTATAGTGCCAACTACTCGGGAGGCTGAGGCAGAAGGATTGCCTGAGCCCAGGAGTTTGAGGTTGCTGTGAGCTAGGCTGATGCCACGGCACTCTAGCCTGGGCAACAGAGTGAGACTCTGTCTCAAAACAAAACAAAACAAAACTGCATTGTCTCACAGGTCTGCAAGCCAGAAGTCTGAAATCAAGGTCTCAGCAGGTGGGTTCCTTCTGAGGGCCATGAGGGAAGGATCTGTCCCAGGCCTCTCTCCTTGGCTGTAGATGGCTGTGTGTGTGTCTCTGTGTCTAATTTTCCTCTTTTTATAAAGATATCAATTGTATTGTATTAGTCTGCTCCGGCTATTATAATAAACTACCACAAGTTACGTGGCTTAAACAATAGAAATTTATTTCCTCATAGTTCCGGAGGCTGGAAAATCCAAGAGCAAGGTGCTGTCAGTGTTGGTTTTTGATGAAGACTGTTTGACTGGCTTGCAGATGCCGCCTTCTGGCTGTGTTCTCACTGGAGTAGGGAGAGAGCTCTGGGTCTCTTCCTCTTCTTATAAGGGCATCAGATTGGGGTCCTGTTCTTGTGACTTCCTTTAACCTTGATCATTGCCTCAAAGGCCCTATTTCCAAATACGATCACATTGGGGATTACATCTTCAACATATGAATTTTGGAGAGAAGACACAATTTAGCCCACAGAACTGGTCATATGGGATTAACACCCACACTAATGACCTCTATAAAAACCCATCTCCAAATAAGGCCCTATTCTGAGATACTGGGCAGAATACTGGCCCTATACTGAGATACTGGGACTTTAACATACGAATTTCGGGGATACGATTCAGCCCCTGGCACTCAGGCTTCCCCCGGCTCCCTCCACCCTAGAACCCATGACCAAAGACACTGGTGGCCACGCAAGTATGTTCCCTTTGTTGACACTGTCTGCTTGGTTCTCTGGGGGAAGGGATGGGCAGTCCCCTCAGGGGCTCCATTTGCTAAGGCTGGATGCCTGGGGCGCCCTGGCACTGTTCGGCCACGTCACCTTGGGTACTGCTAGCTCCCTTCACAGCCGCCACTCCTGTGTTGTCAGCTTGCCCACCTGGGCCACCACCGCCATGGCTGACTTGTCTCTTAGTCGCCAGGAGAGAAAGAACCACCGCATTCAGGTGGTCGTTTCGGGTCTCCTTTGAGATACCTGGGCAGAGCCAGCCAGAAAGTGAGAAGGAGCCCATTTCAAGGGGAGGTGAGGAGGGGGTATGCTGGGAGGGGGGAGGGGGGGGAGAAGGGAGCAAGAGGGGAGACTAGTGGGAATGAGTCAGATTCTCTTTCATTCCAAACTTGCTGTCACAGCCATGGAAAAAACCTTTAACCCCCACTTTTCTCTCATAATAGGATTATTCCAAAAACACTTCAAGCAAGAGAGTGCTGTTTTCTTTTACATCTTTATGTAAAGTACACAAAAATCAGAATCTTCTTTTCCGGGTTAAGCACCACTTGTATCTTTGCCATTCCCCCATCATTTCCTCTGGAGACAGAGAGCACAGGCCTCCGCTGTCACCCAGTGGCTCTCCCGCCACGCTGAGACTCTGAATCACGGAGCTGGGGACAGGGCCAGGGTACTGGGGCTCCCTCTCCTTGTTCCTGTGGGCTGACCCATAGGCTGCCGTCTTGGCTCCTGCTCCTGCTGGGTTCCAGGCCTCTCCAGCGCTTCTTCCCCCATCTGTCAGCACCATGGTGCAAGGAGAGCACGGGATGGGAGTTGGAAGAACTCACTTTATTTGCCATCAGACCTCAGTGGGTAAGGGCAGAAAGGACAAGCTATGGAGGAAGTGGGTTCCACGTGGCTCCTTTCCCTCTGCTTCCACTGCCCTGGCCGACATCTATGGAGAACGGCTGCATCACGCCCTCCCTGTCTCTGTCTTAAAATCACAGACTCTGAGAGATAGGAGGGTCTTTGGAAAACGTAGAGCTCATCTCCCTACTGGGTGATGGATGCCAGAGAGAGCCCCGCTTTACACACGCAGGGGCGGGGGCTGCATCCTCTCTCTCCCTCACCGGTGGCTTGTCCCGTGGCCGGGCAGCTCAGGGTGTTAGAGTATCTTCCACAGTGCTTTGTAGGAAACTTCCCATATTAGTCAGGGTTAGAAATAGAACCAATCGGATGTGCGTGCATGCATGTGTGTGTGTGTGTGTGTGTATATATATATATGTAAAGAGATTTATTATAAGGAATTGGCGCACATGATTATGGAGGCTGGCAAGTCCCGAGTCTGCGGGGTAAGTTAGCAAGCTGGAGATCTGGGAGAGCTGAGGCTGTAAGTTCCAGTCTGAGGCTGAAGGTCTGGGAACCAGGAAGAGCTGATGTTTCCATTCGGGTCCAAAGGCAGGAAAGCCAATGTCCCAGCGCAAAGGCAGTCAGGCAGAGAGGAATTCTCTCTCGCTCAGGGCAGGGCAGCTTCTTGTTCTAGTCAGGCTTCAGCTGATCGGACGAGGCCCACCCACAGTAGGGAGGGCAACCTGCTTCACTCAGTCTACTGATTCAAACCTTGATCTCATCCCCAAAACACCCGCACAGAAACACCCAGAATAATGTTTGACCACCCTGTGACTCAGTCATGTTGACACATAAAATTAACGATCACATTCCCTTCTACTATCCTCCAATTAGTCCGGTCCTCCTTATCTGGTCTTACAGGGGAGGGGGAGCCCCTCTGTGGGGCCCAGAGTGGTCAGCCCAGCCACTGCTCCCAGGAGAGGGCCCGGGCACCCCAGCTGGAAGGCCTCTCCCATTCCCGTTAGGTTGTCTCTCCCCATAGTGCAGCAGGTAGCTCCCTCTGCCTCAGCTGGACCAGGAGGCTCGACACCCTGCCCTCCCTCCCCCCAGCACATCCAGGTGTGGTACTTGGTTGGCACATGTCAAGGCTGCTCTGGCCAGAGAGGGTGACATTGGTTGGCCTGTGCTTGGGTCTATCTTAGAGAAACCAGCTGGCTGTCAGGATGTCAGGATAAGGATGTCCCCTTCCTGTCCCTCTCTGCTTCTTGGTAAATCACAGCAAGCAGTGACAACAGCCAATCAGAACCATATCCTTGGACTGATCTTTGGGAAAGGAGGTAAGAAAGCTCATTTCCATCTGTTTCCCATCCCTGGTAGGGGCCTCAGAGAGGCAGAAAAGGGGGCTACCTACTAGATGCCACGGCTGTGTACACATCATATCCTCTAAGCTGCATGAACACCCCGCATGGAGGACTCTTATGTTTATTTTAACCACAAGGACACTGATGCATGGAGAGTTACGTCACAAGCACGGAGCCTTATGGCAGCTAACGCAGGAACCAGGATTTGAATCCAGCACCGATGTATTACAAAACCTCTTTCTGCTGCGTCTCGGGATGTTATGTGCCCGTGCAAGCTCTATAAACTGTACTGCCTAAGGGTACAGGGGCGATGATCAGGTTTAACATCATTCTAACCACAATGACGTCCCTGTGCCCAGGTGCCCAGGGAGCTCAGCGGGCAGCCAACATAGGGGTCAGTGCAGGTTTGACACTGCCGTGTCATCTGCAGTAGACAGCAAATGAGGAGGCTGGAGGAGATGGTCACTAAGGGCCACCTTCTCTGGCTCAGGGAGCCTGGGGATGAAAGCCTCTCAGCTGACATAGGAGGATCCCAGAGCAGGTAGCCTTGAGGCTGCTTCATTTTCACAGTGCTGCAGACAGGAGGAGGTGGAGCAATGAGAGAGGCCAGCTGCCCCAGAGTGCCTCGTGGTCTGCAGACCCTTCCCCTCTTCTGAAAGAGGATGACCTTGCCGGCACAGGAGGTGCCAACAGAAGCCTTTGCAAAGGGCACCGCAGAAGTGGAGCTCCGCTTCCTGTTTGTCTGGGACATTGCCAGCGAGTGTTCTGCAGAGACTCTGAAAAGGAGAGCAAACAGGGGATTTTCAGATGGTCTTTGCATGCTTTCTCCTTTGTTTTCCCTTGGAGGAAGAGGCAGCGCTACTCCGATAAATGTTATAAATGTTGGCCTGGAGGAGTGAGGCGGGAGAAGTGGGGCTGGAGGGTGGCTTAAATGAGATGAGGAGACCGAGGCTGTATTAAGCCGAGCTGGGGAGCGGTGGAGCTGCACCCTGCTCAGAGGAGCTCTAGCTCTCCCAGGCAGAGCGTGAGATGTCCTTTCTGGACACTCTTGCTTCTCCTATAATGGACTTTTCCACAGGAACTGCTACCAATCTGGAGAGTCTTGGGGCTTCAGGGGTCTGGAGTTAATCACCCTGACACTCTTTGAATACCTGCAGAGATGGGGAACTCTCTTTCCAGGCAGTCCCTTTCATCTGTGCATAGCTCCTTCCTAGGCAATCTGTCTCCTAGGAGCTTCCATGCTTCATTCCAGGGTCTCCTGAGCCTGTGCTAACCTCTGAGAAGTTTCTTTATAGATGTTGTTTCAGTATGCAGCTTATAAGGTGAGCAGTTTAGTGATGAGGAGACAGAGGTTCAGAAAGGTTAAGTGACTTGAAAAATGAGGATTTGAACCTAGATCCCTGATGATCTCCAAGCCCAAATATTCTTTCCACTGCGTCAAGCTGTCTCCTGTTAAAGGCAAGTTGGGGCCCACATGGGTTGGAGGAGGGGTGGGAGATTGATGAATTGGAGGTGGGGGGTGTTGGCCTTAGAGACCCTAAAGAGGCTCTAAACCCTGTGACTTTATCATTTTCCCACTTAACAGGGAAGAGCAAATACTCAAGGCTCATTCTTTTCCTAGGTTGGTTTTAAAAATCTTTCTCTCACCCTACGTGATTCATTTGCAGCTGGATTCAGGTCTGTGAGCTGGCACGGTTGCTTTTCCAAGGAGCCAGGGATGGCTGCGTAAAGATGAGGGTTCCCAGGAGCGCCCGGTGGGGGTGCGTGGGAGTGTCTAGAAACCAGGCAGACCAAGGCTAGGAAGACAGACGTGGCTTTGAGGCAGTCACCAATTGATCATTTGACAAACTTTCTTGAGCACTTACATGTGCCAGGAGCTGTGCTGAGCCCCGCGGGGTTGGAGAAACTACAGGCTCCGCTCTCCGGGAGCTTACAGACTGGTGAGGAAGGCGGGAGCCAAGGCAGATGGAGGCTCCTTATGTCTGTGAATGGACAGGGAGGGGGAGGGGTGAGAGGGGCTGTGTGAGGAGAGAGGACCCAGGCTTTGCTCAGGGATGGGAGGGAGGGGGCGGCACACCTGGGGTCCTCTCTGGAATTCTCTTCCCCAGCAGCCCCCTCAGGCCTGGTTCTCAGTTTAAGTCAAATAACTTCAGTCTCCAGTTGCCACCTGCCTGCCACGTTCCAACTCAATCATTCTTTGAAATTTGGAGCTGTAGCTAAAACGCCTTTGCCCCATAACAGGATTTGCACAGCCTCCACGGCGGCAGCGGCGTCGCTCATCACCTGCTGTTGTAATCTGCACCGCTAAGCCCCCGGCTAGAGGCAGCAAGCTTAACTCGCCTTGCTGATTTGAGCTTGCTCTTCCTGGCATCCGAGCCACATTTCAGGAAGGGGAGCTAATCCGCTCCCCCTCCAGCTCCACACACAGACACATTTCAAAGGAGACACACCGGGCAGAGGGAGCTCTGGCTCCTTCTAGGGAGGGGCTCTGAGAACCGAGCCCCCCCAGACCTGCCGGCCAACCGGCTGTGAGTAAAACCATTCCCTGCGTCTTCTCCTGGAGGGCTTGGCGAGAGAGCTGCAGGGATGATTTTCCCGAAGATTGTGTTGCATGGACTGGCCAGCCCCAGTGTCTGCATGGGAGCTCTGGTAGAGAAGATACGCAGCTGTGAGCAAGAGTGCACGTGCACTCATTGTGCCTGGTTAAACACCTATCATCCTTTCTAAAATCATGATAATCACGGCTGTTTTTTGCCTTCTTCCTCTTTCTACTTCAGAGGGCCAGAGCCCAGAGCACCTGGGAAGAGTGATGCATGGTAGCAGCTCACTCACTGCTCGTTGAATGCGTGAGTGCCAGCACTCGGGCTCAGCTTTGTTTTGGGCACTGTGCTATGTACTTAAACATGGGAAAATGAGGGTCTGATCCCACAGGTATAAGGGGGAATAAAAGCGAACTAGAAACAGGAAAAAGTTGTAAACTCCTGGAGACAGGAACCGTGTGTTGTTGCCTACACACATTCGCTCATTCAAAACATACTCACTAAACCTATCGCGCACTTATTCTTTAGAGATGCTGGGAGATGACAGTGGAACTTTATAGCAAACATTCCTGCACCGGTTCTCGTGGAATGTGCTGGACCAACTCTGGGCAATGAACAGATTTTGGCTTAACCTAAGGAATAACTTTCTGAGAACTAGAACTGTCCAGCAAAGCCACGTGCGGCCGTGTGAGGGTGTCAGCTCCTCATCGCCGGACAAGTTTGAGCAGAGGCTACGCAGGCAGCCCCTGAGGGTGCAGAAGAGGGATATCAGGCCCCAGGGTGCCCTGCCCAGATCTCCCTTCCCTTATGTCCTCAGCACACACTGGCCAGCTTTCAGCAGCCAGTACCTGCGTTTCTTTGCCCAACAGCTTTCTCTGGCCCCAGAATCTATTTTGCCGCCCACTCGGCAAACTGGAAGTGCCAAGGAATTAATGCCCCCTGGGAGCAGCCCCCAACAGGTGACTGACTGGAGCTGGTGTACGAATGTCCCAGTTCCCTCACCCCTTGGGTGCAGTCACATCGAGGCACGTGTTTTCAGTTGTTTCCCGGAAGGATTAAGCTCTCGTCCGCCACAGCGGAAACTTGCTGGGGAATGAATCCTTCATCGGCTGCCTTCTCTCCCCTGTATCCCTCCCCACTTCCCTTCTGATATTTCCCAATCTCACCTCCAAAATGAATGATTTGCACTTGAATCCTGGTCCCCATGTCTGCTTCTGGGGGAGCCCAAAGGAAGACAAGGGGACCCCTGGCCTGTATGGAAGGGATTCCCTCCTTCCATTTCTAACACGTGATGTCTGTTGACTGACTGAACTTCATAAACAGTGTCAGATTCAGCCCAGAACTCCCTGTCCCAGCCTGGAGATTGGGCACAGGACACTTCCCATTCACATGAGCCAGCAGAGGATGCCAAACTTGTCTCCCTACCAGGGCAGGAGGTGCCCAAAGGCAGTTGGGTGAGCTCCTTTTGGGTTAAACCTCACGTCATCTGTGCTCCATCAGAGCAGAGTGCTAGCTCTTGGACCAGAAACCTCCATCTGGGCTTTTAAATGTGGCCCTGTCTGATCTGGGTCCCCTCAGCCTGTGCCAGCTCCAGCCAGGGCTGAGCCCACCAATCCATCACTCCCAAGGTCCCTCTGCTTCCTGCAGGTGATGAGCAGGGGCTGATCAGGCCCTGTCTGAAAGACTTTTCTTTGACACTTGTCCAGAGGCAGTTCAGGGCACAGAACCAAGTGAGCAGCGAGCTGGGCTCATTGCATGCTACCCTGCGAGGCCCGGCTTCAGAACCACAGGTGTAGTATGCTAAAACCACATTTTTCTGGGTGGAGGGTAGAGGAGACAGGGACACAGGTTGTTCGGTGGTCGTGGTGGGCACTGTACTATGCAGCCCAGATCCTCCGTCAGTGAAGAACTTGGTGACCAGCTGCTGAGAAAGTGGTCAGCAGATGGGCTTCAGCGATTGGGCTCTTTAGAGATGGCGTCAGCTGCAGAGAGCCTCCTGCCCGAGCATGTGCCTCTTCTGGGGCAGCCCCCCCATCCACTGACAGGCTGATGCAGGAGTGAGAAGGCCTGGCCACCTTGGCGGGATTTGGCACAGCTCCAAAAGGCCCTTCTAGGCTCCAGAGCTCCTTGTGGGGTGGGCCTAGCCTGCCTTTGGGCTGCATAAAAGCCAGATTCCTGTCCCTGCTCGGGCTTACTTCCCACCCTCCTTCACCGCTGGTGGGGCTTCTGTGACATCCTTAATAAGTTTCCTGCTGATGAAGCTCCATCTTAGAGGCTGCTCCCCCGGACCCCACCCTGTGACAAAGAGACATCATTCCCTGGGCCTCTGAATCAGTCTGCTGAACTTTGTTCTTTTCCAAATGATCATCTCAACAGCAAGCTCTCCCTACCTTGAAAAGAGAGTCGTGGGCCAGGCCCATCGATCTTAGGAAGGGACGTGTGTGGACAGGCTGGTGGGAGTGGGCTCTTGCTCCCTGCAGGTGGCCACACCCCTTCCCCTACACGCACCGGTCACCGCAACTACGTCGTGTGCTGATGCCCAGCTGCTGCGCAGACACCTAGAAGACGGAACAGTCACGGCCCCAAAGCCGCGTCCCTGGATCTGAGGCGCGTTCCTGCAGCCGGGACTGCGACGGGAGCTCGCTTTATTAGATCCCATTATAAATGGATGATTTGGCATCTCCGAAGATAAATGGGAAACTTAATGCAGAGGTATCCTGTCTGGGGAAACTGGAGAGTTATGGATGTTAGCTTTGTAGCTTTATGAAAGCACTTTCTTATGGAAACTGAAATGACCAAGATTAGATTGAATTAGTATGTACTGGTAAGAGTTTTTTCTCCCCCTATCCATCTTGATTTTTTTTTTTTTTAAGGGAAAAGATTTGCCTCCTGTGTGAGCATTTCATAAAAATGCAAATCCCAAGTTTGGGTTTGGTAATTAGCAGGGTTGCCTCCTGGTGCTAACCAGGCAGCTGCCCAGCTGCAACCGTCTGTGCAGGTGGAGAAAGAGGCGCCCTCTCCTGGCTCCCCTCGTGGGTGGCGTCTGCTCCTTCCCATCCACTCCCTTCCCACTGGGTGCCAAGTGCCCCCTCACCTGTCCTTGTAGAGTGCAGGTGGATTAGGCAGACCTTCCACCCTGGCAGCTGGGCTCCTGGCCTCCCTGTCTGAGGACAGATGGGGTCTCTCCTCATCCCACACAGACCCCACCCTCCCACACAGTGTCCCCAGCCTGAACGTTAGACCCAGCTTCCAGCTGGGGGCAAGACTTTGTGCCAGCCAGCAATGCCATCCGATAAGTGTTTGAGCACGTTTGATGCCAAGCACAATGCTAGGCACTGGGGACACGAAGATGGGGACACTGAGGCTCCTGCCTTCAAGGAGATCAATCTCACTGAGGGGAGAAACACAGATAGAGATAATTTCTAAACTAGCACTGTCCGATGGAACTTTCTGTCATGAGGGAAATGTCCTATACCTGTGCCGTCCAGTGTGGTAGCCACAGGCTTCCTATGGCCCATGGAAATAACTTGAGGATGGGGGTCTGGAGCGGGATTCCAGGGTTGGTTCTTCAGCCAACCCTCCTGGGATCTCGGGCAAACCGCTTGTATGATTTAAGCCTCAGGTTCATCTTCCATAGAGCGGGGTTATTAAAACCTGCTCTGCCTCTCTGCAATACGAGAACCAAGAGACCTGCAGTTCATCTGGCCCAACCCCCTCACCCGATGGAGGAGGGAGCAGAGACCGTGACCCATCTGGTCTCAGGGCAGGGGAGGCATAGAATCCAGCCCCTAACTCTTCATCCCGACTTTTTGGCCATAGCAGCTGCAGCTATGGTGTCATGGATATCAAATAAGAAAAGAAAAAGGAGGATCTTTGGAAAGTCAAAACTGTCTTAGCACTGAGCTTTCTGGTACCACGTTGGCTGGTGAAACCACCCACACCCAAACCATAGCAGGCTCAGGAGCCAGTGGTAGGGTCTGGCCCCCACTTGAAGCTTAGAGGGCTAACCCTCTAAGAGACCTTATTGGTGCTATTACTCAATACTCTAGGACCCGTGCACACCTCTACAGTCAACATCTGCCCCAAAAATCAGCATGATGAAATCATTCTAAGAGTTGGGCTGCAGGAAGAGACAAAACGGTGTGTGTACCATGAGGTAAACGGGGACCCCAGATTTCAGGATCCCTGAGAACTTCAGAGCCTCTCGGACACTTCACTGGGGTGGGAGTTGGCCTGTTGGGTGGCCAGGATCCCTATTAGACAGTGAGTGGGCTACCCCAGCGTGGCCTCTGGAGCTGTCCCTGGGCCAAGGGACTTGGCAGAGATGGAGAGTGGGAGCCCAAGATGGAAGTAAAAGTGGGGGACTCAGTCCCAGGAGGAGCGTCGGCACAGAAATAGGATTCGAATGAAGCACGGAGAGGTCGGTGTGAGATGAGAGGGGCCAGGAGCAGTTAGTCTCAGGCAGAGTCATTTAAAATTTACAACACAGATTAAACAGCCTTCTTTTTATGATGCTAAGCACGGTTGGTGCCTACCCCTGGTCCCGCGGTGGGTGCCCTGCAGCAGTGCAGAGTGTCGAATGGAAGCACCCAGGCTTCCTCTGGTCACCCGCCAGCACTGGGCTGAGGCCGGGGGGCCGCTCTTCCTGCAGGCCCCCATCTCGGCCCCATCATGGACACCTGCCCAGGCCCACCAGCCCCATTTCACGCTCTGTCAGTATGGCTGTCGGTGCTGGTGGGAACGGCTTCTCCTACAATGGAAGTAGTTTTTACGCCTCTTGCATCCTGGGTGTGGAGAAGGGGAAATCTTGCCTCAGATGAGATGTGCTTCTTCTTCTCAACACTGGCTTCTGGGTCTCCTCCAGGCTGCAGCAGGAGCAGAGCTACAAGAACCTTAGGGGTGACTTCAACCTTCTCCCTCCCCGTCCCCATCGGACAGAGACTGAGGTCCCAAGAAAGTGACATGCCCAAACCCACACAGTCAGTCAGCAGCAAGGTGGGACTGCAATTCGGGATGTCCAACTCATTCAATCCTTCATTCCACAGATTTTTAATCAACGCCTATTATACGCCAGCAACTGTACTGGCCAAGGCGACATCGGAGAGCAAGAAGATGTGGTCTACATTCAAGGAGTTTGCCTGGGCGTGGGGCAGGATGGATATGTAATCCTGGAGTTTTACAAGTGGCATGAAGGAAAACACGAGAGTGAAAAGCAGAGTGGAGGTTACTCTCTAGAGTGGGTGGTCAGAAAAGGTTCATCGACACATAGACTTGGAGATGCAGAACAAGCACGGGCCAGGTAAGGAGATGTTTTGCGTGTTCCAGGCAGAGCGAGCTGCCTGCACGAAAGCCCGGAAGTAGGAAAGTTTGGTGTGCTCAGAGAAACAAACTGCCACCTCCAAAAGCCAGGGTGGTTGGGCAGGTGGGAAAGAAAGGGGCAGGGGATTAGGGTGCAGGGGGGCAGGGCCAGGGCCACGCAGCAGGCCTAAGTCGAGCCAAGCAATTGGATTTGGTTCCCCTGACCACCACGCAGTCTCAGCTGCGTTTGCTTAAGCGGCACGGTGTAGGGAAAGGCCAAAGGCAGACCACGGCATCTGGAAAAGCAGGGACTTAGCGGGGATGAGAAGAGGGCTCCTGAGTCATGTGTGGGCACGGGGCAGGGTGCCAGTAAAGCTGCACTCGGCTGAGGGAAGGGACCCCCAAGGGGGCACAAGCACAGGGCATCTGGCAGAGGAGCACCGAGGCTGGCACACAAGGGATCAGGCAGCAACTGAGAGAGCAGTGTGACCAGAGGGATGTAGGTGCACCCAAGGACTGTGGCCAGCAGGGACGGTCTGACCAGCCAGGGCCCTAACAGATCCAGATGGAAGAGGCCAGGCTTGGGCCTCAGGCTGTGCCAAGCAAATCTTTGACTGAGCTGCGTACCTATGACTCATTAGTGTATGTTCCTGAATGCTGCCAGTGTCCCCAAGAGTCCTGGCCCGTGACTCTAAATAGCAGGTGCAGTGTGTGCCATGCCGACACACCTCTCACCTGGGAGACGGGCTGCAGAAGACACCTGTGAGCAAGGTGGCAGGGCCAAGTTCAAAGTTGCTCCCGAGGATGCAGCAGGTAGGGATGGCAGGGGAGGAGAGCCGGTGCAGGCTTCCTTCAGCTCAGGTAGGGCGGGGCTGCCTTTCCTCCCTGGGGCCTGCCTTCTCTGGCTCTGGCTGTGGAGGTCTGAGGCCACAGATCAGCCAGCTTCCTGCTCCGGGTGACTGTGACTGGCGTGGCTCTGGAGACAGACCCCCTGGTTTTGCCCCTCTGGTGACCATCAAAGCTGGACTCATGACTGGGTTGAGGCAGTGCTCTCTCCCAGGGCAGTTGCCATTATTGAATGAGATAAGGTGTGTCATGCACTTAGCATAGTGCCCGGGACACTGTGGACACTCAATTTAGCTACTGCCAGACTTACTATATATTGGTTCCAGTCTCTTTCATTGACACTACTTAGCCCCGCTCTCGTGCCCTGGCCTGCGCTCCTTGACCTTCTCCCATGACCTGATGTCCTCCCATCTTTTAAGAGCAGACAATATAGTACAGGGAATTCAGTTTCTTTCTTGCTGCTGGCCCAGGGTGACTTTAGCCACGTCCCTTCTACTCCCCAAATCTGTTTTCTCATCTGCCAATGGAAGTGCCTGTTCTAAGCCAGAGCTCCCCAATGCGCCACAAAGGGGTTACATGTGAGTTTCGATGGTGAGTCTCTCAGCCCTGGAGATGCCTGGGTGGATGAGGACAGCCCTGGCAGGGTCTCCTCCAACTGTGAGTGGCCTGTTCTATTGACTCCAGCACGCAGAGCAAATATTACCATGTTCTCTGTGTGCCACCGATGTAAAAAAAAACAGTTGAGAAGCCCTAGAAATCATTCCTGAGGTCTCCAGTGGGATAACATGGCTAATACTCTGTGAGTCATATTCAAGCTTCAACACTCACCTCTTCCAAGAAGTCTGCCCGGATAACACTGTCCAATGACATTTCTTATCGTGGTCTCCTCAGCAGTTACGAGCTGCATTAGCCTGGAATGAATTAATTGGTGCTTCTTAATATGTGACCTATAGGTTGTTTCCCATAACAATGACAACAGCAACTGTTTATGGAGCACAGAGATGCCAGACACCTCGCTAAGTGCTCTGCCATTCACTCTCACGACAGCGCTGTGACGTGTGCATGCACTGTTGTGTGTGTACACGCGGGAACCTGAGACTTAGTTGAAACCAAATGCCACATAGTAAGTAGCTGAGTGAGGATGTGGGTGAGTCTGTCTGCTCTGATGCAGCCCATGCTCTTAGCCAGTTAAGTAGTACACTTTTTGTATGTGTCCTCTCTTCCAGTTAGGCTGTGGATGTCCTAGGCAGAGGTAGTGTTTTCAGTATTCTTTCTTTCTCCCAGAGTTCAGAACTAAGTTCAGCAGCAGGAGCTCAGTGATTATTGTTGGGCATGCCAGAGAGTTTGTTGTAAATTTAAAATAAGATATAGAATATCCTTCCCCAGGTCACAGACAGAAGGCACAATGGACCTCTCGTTTTACCCGGGTGCAGGTGAGTGTGTGAGATCTTACTGGTACCATGGCACAGAAGAGCCATCCCAGGTCACCTGCCTGCAGGTATTTCAGGGTAAGAGGGATTCCCCAGGAAAGTCTAGAGCTGGAGAGTTCAGAGTCTGTCCCTCAATCCAGGTACCCAGCCAGTGAGAATGGTCCTGAGGATTCCTGCAGTGTCTCCCACAGTCCTGTCCTCTCTCTCCATGGGAGGGGAAAGGAAGGGCCAGTGATTGACAGCTGGGACCAGTGGGGTGAGGCTCACATAACCAAGCAGTCCTCACCCAGGGCCCTGGCCTCCAGGGTACAGCTCACCTCACCTGTCCAACAATGACCCAGGACTGCTCTGTCAACTCTTCCTCCCTCCCTCTTTCTCAGGCCCCTTAGGGTGTAGGTGGGTCCTCACCTGGCCTTCCCACTGCATGGCTTCCAGTTAGATCTGTGCAGGATTTACATCTGGGCACTAGGAGAGTTGTCTGTGAGCAGCCCTGGGCAGCCCATCCCACTCTTCCTTCACCTGAACTCTCACGCCACACACGGACACACTACCTGGTTAAGGGTCAGACAGTCCTGAATTTGACTCTCTAACCCTGACTAGCATGTGACCTTGGACAAGTTCACCAACATTCATTCAAGAAATATTTCCCGAGCACCTACTCTGTTCCACATGCTATTCTGGGTACCGGACATGTGGTGGTATAGCATGTATAGTATGTACAGGCAGGTACATGCTTGGGAAGATGGTCAAGTAAAAAAACCTGAATGAAGATGAAGAGAAAATATGGAGGAAGAACATTCTATTAAGACAGAGGGAACAGCCCGTGCAAAGGCCCTGGGGCACAAAGAGGGCTGACACGTTCAGTAGATTTATAGTTTGTTGCCATATGGAGAGTGAGTTGCTGGCCACCTAGCATGGGAGTAGGGGCACCGGTGAGACAGCTGCTGCAAAGGTCTAGGCCAGGCTGGGCTGAGTCACATCAGCTCTCTGGACCTTACTTTTCCTTGCACACAAGATGAATATAACACGAGTACTTACCTTAGAGGGGGTCATGGAGATTAAATGAGTAAATACTTGGCATGCAATAAATGGTAACTATTAGCCTTAATAAAAACAGTAATAATCATAAGCGTGGGCCCAGCTGTGTGAGCCCTCACAGAAGTGAGCCTGCAATTAAGCCAGGACTTTTCCAGTCCTCAGGGTCAGCGGTTCTTGCAGTGAGTCAAGGGTCAGATGTCAGCTGCCCCTTCCAGCTCACCCATGCCAGGTTCTTAGTGAGGGGTGTCACGAGATGGATGCTTAGCAAGGGCTGAGGCGGTCACCGTGCAGGGAGGGGGAGCAGGTGGCCATAGGAGGGAGGGAGGGCAGCATCTTCTCTGTGTCACGGAAGCAATTGGGTTGAGGAACAAGAAAGTACAAGCATCCCGTGCTCCGTTTGCTCCTGGGCCAGGCCTGGCAGAAATTCCCACCTCGTCCGGGAAGACTTCTGAGTCGAGAAGGAGCTGGAGAAAGGCTTGAGCTAGCAGGGGCAGCAAGCCAGCGTAGGGAAGGTGAGGAGGCAGGTCCCTCTTCTTTCTGATCTTTCGACACCCAAGGCAGGGTGTGGGGTAAGTAGAGGAAGAGAGAAGGAAGGGGTGAACGGAACCATTCCCTGGCTTTACATCCTATTTGGGATGAGAGGATGAGATTAACAATACTGCAGCTACTCAGAGGGATTTGGTTAGACACTCGCACCTGTTCAAAGACAGCAGCTGGACTCTATGGCACAGTTCTGCTCGAATAATCATGTTCATCTCTCCCGCAGAAATCCTGCCCTTCCAAGTGGCTTTAGGGGTGAGCTCACTGAGAGGCCAGGAGGGCTCTGATGACCTCCAGCCCCGTCCCCGTCAGACGGTTCCAGTTTTCTGCGCCGATGGTAAAGGGACATTTTATGAGCTCTTCAGTCCTCAGGTCCCACAGGGCTTTTGCCTTGCTCCAGACCATCTCTGATACACACATATATCTTAAAAAGGAAAAGAAAGAGAGAGAAAAGCTATTTTATTTCATTGCCAAACCATCCACTTTAAATACCCTTTTTATTACAGTATCTGCATAGTAATACTAATAATAGATCTTGTTGGCAGCTCTAATGAGGCTGGAGAATATAAGGTTTCCAATAAAGTTAATTGTTGCCTTTAATATTCTCATACATTTATACATGGTAAATCTTTAAAGGAGAAAAAACACTCCATTTCATCCCTGTTAAGCAGCCAGTCCTGGACCGGATGGAGACAAGCTATGGGAGAGAAGTGGCCTAGGAGCCTGACTGTCAGAGAACTTGGACTGTGACCTCCAAACTTCCTGCTAGCAGCGAGAGCATGAGTTTTGAGTCAGAAAGATCTGTATTTCCACGTGTGCATTGTCACTTCCTAACTTTGTAGCTAGGTCCAGTTGCTTAACCTCTGCTGGCCTCGGTTTCTCAGCCTGTAAGATGGGATTCGCGATAAACGTACATGAAGCTCAACACAGTGCTTAGCAGACACGTGCTGCTCCACGCGTGTGAGCTATTATTTTAGACTGTTAAATACAAACTATTAAATACAATTATCGCTTTATCCACTTACTATGTGTATCATTAATGGTGAAATAAATCAGGATATTATAATCTTTGTGTTTGAACTTCAGAGTGAACGAAAAGATCTTTCCGTTAATCAGTTGCTCAAGGTTACACAGTTGTAAGTGATAGATCAGGGGTAGAAGCCAGGATTCTTGATCTCCAGTGACTTCTAATAACCAGCAGTTATTAGGCCACCCCTGAGCTCCATACCCCTCCCGCAAGTCTAGAGCATCCTTACCCAACTTCACCTTCTGCCCACCTGTACCAGACTCAGGTCACCTGCCTGGGCCCTGGACTCGTCTTGATTAAAATGCTGGAGTGAAGGAGGCCTATTGCCCCTGTCTTGGGACAAATACTCGTGATTCCTGTCCAGTCTTTCCCGGTGGTCATAAATTCTCTTTGTTTTTCCTTTTTCTTGAAGAAAATTTTATGATTTTTACAATCATAAAGAACAAAGCAGCATGTATGTTTCGCCATTTATTATATCACGGATTCCGTGTATTTTTGACAGTTCCATCACATTGCTGACATTTACAATGTTTCTCTCCAGGGGGCGAGGGTGGGTGTCATGGTGGTGAGTGGAGGGAGCCATTTACTCTCAGGCCCCACCCCCACCATCCGGGAAAGGGAGAGATGAGCTCGAGGTGCCCCAGGTTAGGGACAGACTTGGGTGACCTTGTGTTTCAACAAATGGATCACAAACAATGCCACCCCACCTCCCCGACCTTCCCCACCCAGCCAGGGCTCTCCTCTCCCACTGGCAAGTGGTAAGAAATACTATGTGACAGGGGTGTTGCCATGGCAACCCTCATTTCCAGTTAAACAACCGGGCACTGATGAAAGGAGTCTCGTTTGCTTTGGTTAAGGGGTTTGTTGGGAAGGGTGTGGGGCTCCTTTCTTCCTTCTTCTCTTGTTTTTCCCCTTCTTTACTCTTCAACCTCCTATCTTCTTTTCAGGATGAGGTCCAGGCTGTGACCGGTCAGGCCCTGGTCAGGCAGAGAGAGCCGGGAGTGCAGTTTCAGGCTGGAGCCGAGGAAGCTGGGTTGGGGGCTCGGGTCTGACAGCCAGGGTCTCGCCTCCTCGCCTTGCAGCCTCGGTTTCCCTCCCAGCCCCTCCTGCCTCAGGTCCGCAGTTCCCGTGCCCTCCCAGAGGAAGGACTTGTTGGGGGGAGAAATGGGCTGGCGGAGGACCCTGTGTCCCAACAGGTGGTTGGGTAATTAAGTGAGCTTTATGCACACAACACTGTTTTGCCCGATGTAATTGCAGTTTCCATATAAATAATTCACGGGAAATTATTAGAGTGAGGACATCGCCCGCCTCCTCATAATTTGCTTAACCGAAATAGGCTCTTTCATCATCTGCGTTGATTTGCCTTAAGACCATGCACTCAGCATCCTTCATAGGGCCTGCTCCTCCGAAAACGAGAATGCAGAATTTAATTAAGTTATGCAAATCGGGCGTCCCCTGCCTGGGGAGAGGCAGGGTGTTTGCCCACATGGCTGTAGGGTGGTGCAGGGAAGCAGGGGAGGGGCTTCGACACAGCTGTTTGGGGAGGAGCCAGGAAGCTCCCCCCCCCCCTCCGGAGAAAGGGCAGCACCCCAATGGGGAGTCCGGAAGTTGGACCCCATGCATGGGGCAAAGCAGTCAGAGCTTGAACTCTGGGGCCTGCCTCCTGACTTACTAGCTGTGTAACTTTGGGCGAAGTACTTAACCTCACTAAACCTCAGCTTCCTTCTCTGTAAAATGAGGATAATAAAGGCACCCTTCTCCTAGGGTTGAGGGGAGGGATGAATGAGAGATCTCATTAATATGGTCCTGGCCACAAGGCTTCTCAAGCACCTGCTATTACTGTGACTATTATCATGATTGCTGCTGTTTTTCTTGTTGTTATTATTAAATATATTACGCTCTGGGCTGTGGCTTCCATTGCTCTTGATGGAAATATCTGGCTGAGTCTATCCTGTCCTTCTGCCACAGGGAGGGTTACATTTATGACTTTCTCCATAGATTTTTCCCTTGGCTTTTGGAAGGAATTGTCAAGGTAGAGGAGAAAACCTGGCATTTTGGAGCCAGACAGATCAAGATTCTAATCCTAGTTCCTCCGCTTGTATGCTACATGGTCCTGGGTAAGTGACTTTGCCTTCGTGAGCCTTGAGTGCCTCTTGGGTAAAATGGGGGTAGTGTTCCAGCCTCCCTCGGGCTTGTGAGGATTGGAGAAATGTCTGCAAGGTACCCGGCACATGCCCACCACATCGTTTATGTTCCACAAGTGGTCAAATGAATCTGAATCCCAGGAAGGCCTGCCTTAGCCTCTGCACCCTCCACCCTTTCTTTTCCTTAGAGATCCTTCCTCCCCTTCCTCCAGCCACTCTTTATCTCATGCTTTCTTTTAAAGGATCAAAGGATTCAAAAAACTCATCCACTCTGGGGTATGAGTGACTGATAAGTTTAACACTTCTACTCCTCCTGGGGGACTGTCATTTTCTCAAGGGTACAACACAACACACCTAATTTTTCTTAAACCAAAGGTTTGGTGCTTTAATTGGAGCATCCTATAAACCTGCTGTAAAGCAGAGAGGGACTCCCAGATCTCTACTGGAAAGTGACGGCTTCCTTGCAAAGGAAGCCCCTGGTGCTTCCCACAGACTCGCTCTCTCTTGCTCAGATTCAAGCTTTGTCACAGAGCCAATTGCTTCATTCATTTAACAAATACTTACTGAGCACCTACTGTAGGCCAGGCATTGTGAGAAGCACTGGGTTTACAATAGCAAGCAAAACACACACAGTTCCCGCCCTAATTGAACTTGAAAGCTAGTGGGAGTGACAGTTGTGAAGCAAATGGTAGCGTTGCTAAATATATAGTTGCATGTTCTATGAGGATCGTAAAGAATAAGAACAAGGGGCAATAAGAGAGAGCAGCAGGGGGGCTGAACCTAACGGGAGGGTGGGTGGGTAAGGGAGGTGTCTCTGCAAGAGGAAGGAAGGATGTGAGCAAGGTGCACAGTGAGGGGAGGGGCAGGACTGCAGAGGGGTGTTCAAAGGCTTGGAGGCAGGAGAAAGTGGTGTCTTTGAGGGACTGGAGGAAGACTAGTGGCTGGAGTGACTAAGGGGGACATGAGGTGTTGGTGAAGTAGGCAAAGGTCAGGAGTAGGGGGGCTTAGGGCACCAGGAAGATGCAGATCCCGGGGTCCTGACCTAATTCACAGATCAAGATGAGGCCCTCCGACACCTAGGCCTCGTGTCCCGAAGATGCCCCTTGCCCCACCTTAGAGGAAGAAAGGAGCAGGCTGCCACCAGGAGGGAGCGGGGAGAATTTGGGGCTCAGTGTCAGAAAAGCCAGTTTGGTTCTGGCTCTGCTTATTGTTCCTTATGAAATTAACTGCATTAACTGTTCTAAGCCTTAGTGCCTGCTCCCGTAATAGGGTGCACTGTGTCCTTCCTGGCGGGCCCCCCAGAGCCACTCTCCAGCCTTCCCTGCCCTGCCCTGGGCCCCAGGAGGCTGATCTGCATGGATGGCTTCAACCGGCTCCCTTCCCTCTGGCTCGGCGGACAGGAAGTCCCAGTACAGTGATAGGAAGGCAGGAGAAGAGTGAGGTTACAACACTTGTTTTCCCTGCTCCCACCCGGCCGGGTTGTGGCTTGTCCACATCCCTCTCTGAAAGGCCATGGCTCCAGCTTCATGCTCCTCTCCTACAGCTACTGAGTCCAGGTTCTGGTACCTACACCCTCTTAGGTCCCAGCCTGGGGTGGCAGTGGCTCCCTGCTCCTGCTAGTCCTGCAGTGCTGTACTGTCCTTTCTCACTTTAGCCCTTAGCCCTCAGCCCTGCCCATGTCTTTGAAAAGAGTCCCCTTGGTGAGTGTGATGGTTAATTTTATGTGGCTGCTTGACTGGGCCACGGGATGCCCAGACATTTGGTCAAACATTGTTCTGGTGCATCTCTGAGGATGTTTCTAGATAAGATTAACATTTGAAACAGCAAACTAGTAAAGCAGGTTGCCCTCTCTAACGTGGGTGGGCCCTGTCCAGTCAATTAAAGACCTCACTAGAACAAAAAGGCTGAGTTACAGGGAACTTCTCCTGCCTAAATGCCTTGAGCTGGAACTTCAGTCTTCTGCCCTTGGGCTGGAACACACACCATTGGCTTCCCCGGCTTGCAGATCTTGGGACTTAGCCTCCAATTGCAAGAGTCAATCCTTCTAATAAACCTCTTTCTCCCTCTCTTTTTCTCTCTTAGTGCGTGTGTGTGTATATATAGTCATGCATGTGTAGCTTAACAACAGGGACATGTTCTGAGAAATGTGACGTTAGGCGATTTTGTCATTTCATGAGGATCATACAGTGTACTTACACAAACCTAGGTGGTATAGCCTACTATACACCTAGGCTATAGGGTATAACCCATTGCTCCTAGGCTACACACCTGCACGGCGTGTTACTGTGCTAAACACCGTAGGCGGTGGTAACACGACGCTAAGTATTTGTGTCTCTAGACATGTATAAACACAGAAAAGATACAGTAAAAGTGTGGTATAAAAGCTCCATTATAATCGTATGGGACCCATGCCTACATGCATATACATATGCTATTGGCTCTGTTTCTCTGACTGATACGGTGTTCAACAAATGTTTGCTGCCTGCTGCGTGTGACTTTATCATCTCTTGGGGCCCTGCCGACTCTCACACTCAGCAATTTAAGAAACAGGGAAGTGGAGGGGAGCAGGGTAGTCGGTAGAGGTGCAGGGAAGCAGTCGCTGGCTGGCCCAAGTCCCACTGTCCTTCCATCTTCACTCTCTGTTTCTTCATCACTCTCAGGCCTTTATCGGGAAGTTAGGACCAGAGGAAGGGAAGAGACGAAATGATAATCTTCCCCACTCTTCCTGTTCCTCTTAGTGAATCCCTTTACCTTATATTTTTAAATTTCATTAAAATATAATTGACATACAATAAACTGAACATATTTAAAGTATACCATTTGATGAGTTTTGACATATGTACAGTCAAGATAATGAACATATCCATCATTCCCCAAAGTAATCTTTGTGCCCCTCTGAAATTGCTTTCTCCTGTACCCCCCACCCCCAGTCCCTAGGCAACCACTGATCTGCTTCCTGTCACTATAGATTCATTTGCATTTCCTACAATTATATAAATGGAAGCATACAATATGCACGCTCTTTGTCTGCCTTATTTCACTCAGCATAATTATTTTGAGATCCATCTGTGTTGTAGTATATATCAATAGTTCATTCCTTTTCATTTCTGATAGTATTTCATTATATGAATATACCACAGTTTGTTTATCCATTCACCAGTTGATGGACATTTGGGATGTTTCCAATTTTTGGCTATTACAAATAATGCTGCTGTGAGCATTTGTGTAGAAGTCTTGGTTATGGATATACACTTTTGCTTCTCTTGAGTAAATATCTAAGAGAGGAATGACTGGATCATGTAGTAGGTGGTTGTTTAAATTTTTGAGAAACTGCCATGTTGCTTTCAGAATTAGTGGCACCATTTCACATTCCCCCAGCAGAGTATCAGTGTATGAGAATTCCAATTGCTTCACATTTTTGGCGACACTGGCATGTTCAGGCTTCTTAATTTTAGACATTTTAATAGGTGGACAGAGATATCTCATTATGGTTTTAATTTGTATTTCCTTAGTGAATAATAATGTTGTGTATCTTTTCAAATGCTTCTTTGCTATCCGTATATCTTCTTTGGTGATGTCAAATCTTTTACATATTTTAAAATTAGGTTGTTTATTTTATTATTATTGATTTTTGAAGGTTATTTTTATATTATAGATACAAATTCTTTATCAAATATATGGTTTGGAAACTTTTCTCTCCGTCTGTGGCTTGTATTTTCATTCTCTTAATATTATCCTTGAGTAGCAGAAGTTTTAATTTTGATGAAGTCCAACTTACCAGTTTATTCTTTTATGCAGTAGTATCTAAGACATTTTTTGCCTAATACAGGTCATAAAGATTTTCTCTTATGCTTTATTCTAGAAGTCTAAAAGTTTTAGGTTTTACATTTAGGTCTATGCATACTTTGAGCTAATTTTTGTATATGGTACATGAAATGGATTGAAGTTCATAGTTTTGCATGAGGATATCTAATTGTTCTAATACCATTAGTTGAAAAAGAACGTTCTTCCACTGAATTGCCTTTATAAATTTGTCAAAAGTCAGTTATCTGTATATGTTTGTGTCTATTTCTAGACTCTATTTTGTTACATTAATCTTTACACCAATATCTCATTATTTTGATTCCTACAACTTTATAATAACTCTTAAAAGCAGGCAATGCTAATCCTGCAACTTTGCTCTTCTTTTTCAAAGTTGTGCTGTCCATTTCAGGTTCTTTGCATTTCCATAGTAGTTTTAGAATCAGTTTGCCACTTTCTACTAAAAAGTGTGCTGGAATGTTAATTGGGATTGCATTGAATCTATAGAATAATTTGGGGAGAATTGACATTTTAGCAATATTGAGTCTTCCAAACCATGAACATAGTATATATATCTTCATTTTTTCGAGTGTTTAAAAATTTCTCTAAGTAACATTTCGAGGTCTTTGGTGTATATGTCTTTCAAGACTTTTTCAGACTTTATTCTAAATGTTTCATATTTTTTGATGCTCTTATAAATATTGTTTTCTTAATTTCTATTTTTGATTATTCACTGTTGGTATATAAAATAATTAAGTTTTTTATATTTATCTTGTATCCTTCAACCTTGATAAACTCACTTATTCATTCTAGTGGCTTTTTATAGATTCCATTGGATTTTCTATATAAATAATCATGTTGTCTGTGAATATAGACAGTCTTTCTCCTTCCTTTTTAAAAATCTTAATTCCTTCTATTTTTTTTTCTATTTTTATCACACTGGCTAGAATCTTCAGCACAAAGTTGAACAGAAGAGGACATCTTTGTGTTAGTCTTGGTCATGGTGCTATGTTGGGGGGAAGCATTAATCATTTTTACAGATGCCTTTCATCAGGTTGAGAAAGTTTCCCTACTATTGCCACTTTGCTGTGAATTTTTGTCCTGAATGGATGCTGGATTTTATTAAATGCTTTATCTACATCTGTTGAGATATATGGCTTTTATTTTTCAAATTTGTTCCTATGGTGAATTACATTGATAAATTTTGGATGTCAAACCAACCTTATACTCCTGGGTTAAATCCCACTTAGTCATGATTATTACCTTCTTTATACATTGTTGGATTCAACTTGCTAAAATTTTGTTTAGAACTTTTTTAATCTGTGATATTGATTTGTAGCTTTCTTTTCTTATAATATTTTTGACTGGTTTTGATATCTGGGTAGTACTGGACTCATAGAATGAGGAGAAGTATTTCTTCCTCTTCAGTTATCTGGAATTGTGTAAAATTGGTATTTTTCTTTAAATTTCAGCATATTATGGGAGTACAAATGTTTAGGTTATGTGTGTTGCCTTCCCCCCTTTCCCCCTGGAGTCAGAGCTTCAAGTGTGTCCATCCCCCAGATGGTGCACATCGCACTCATTATGTATGTATATACCCATCCTCCCTTCTCCCCCCATCTGCCTGATGCCTGATAAATGTTATTTCTATATTTTCTTGAGATATTTGGTAGAAGTCACCAATGAACCTATCTGGTTCTGTGATTTTGTTAGAAGATTTTTAACTTCAAATTCAATTTCTTTAGCTAATATAAATCTCTTCAGGTTATCTATGTCTTCTTTAGTGAGAGTTGAGAATTTGAATCTTTCAGTTTATCAATTTTATCAAACTTGCTGAATTTATTGGCATGCAGTTGTTTGTGATATGCCCTTGTTATTCTTTTATACATGTGGGATCTTTACAGCGCAATGTCTCTCATTATTTATATGGTTAATTTCTGATCAGCCTGGTTAAATATTTATTGATTTTATTGATGTTCTCAAAGAAGCAAATTTTGGTTTTATTAATTCTGTCTATTGTTTTTCTGTTTTCTATTTCATTGATTTCTGTTCTGATCTTTATTAGTGTTTTTTTTTTCTATTGCTTACTTTGTTTTTAAGTTTCTAAAGGTGGAAGCTGAGTTCTCTGATTTGATACTTTCCTTTTTTCTAATGTAGGCATTTGGTGTTATAAATACCTCCCCTCACACCCCAAGTAGTGGCTTTCCACAATTTTGATTAGATTGTGTTTTATTTTTTTTCCAGCTCAAAATACTTTCTAATTTCCTTTTTGACTTCTCTATGACTCATAGGTTATTTAGAAGTGTATTATTTAGTTTCCAAATATTTGGTGATTTTCCAGAGATATGTTTGTTATTAATTTTTAATTTATTTCAATTAAGTTGAGAAAATGTATTTTGTATGACTCAAGCTCCTTTATGTTTATTGAGATTCGTTTGTGATACAGAATGTGTTCCATCTTATGAAATATTCTTTGTTTACTTGAAAAAAATTTGCATTCTGTTATTGGGTGGAGTGTTCTATAGTGTTAATTGGGTCAATTTGTTTGATAATGCTGTTCAAATATTCTATATATTTTATGATTTTCTGTCTACTTATTCTATCAACTACTGAGAAAGAAGTATTTTTATCTCTGACTATAATTATGGATTTGCCCCATTATTCCTTGTAGCTCTATCAGTTTTTGCTTTATGCCATTTGAAACTTTATTAGGTGCATAAACATTTAGGGTTGTTATGTCCTCTTAATGAACTGACCCCCCCCTTTTCTTTATGAAATAAAGTTAAAGAAAAATATCCCTAGCAATATCTTTTGCACTGAAGTCTACTTTGTCTTCAATACAATCACTCTAGCTTTCTTTCTTTCTTTTTCCACCGCTTTATTGAGACATGTTACACAACATAAATTGACCTACTTCAAGTGCACAATACAATGGTATTTAGTAGATCTACAGAGTTGTGCAGCCATAATCATAATTTAATTTTAGAATGTTTTCATTATCCCCTAAAGAAACCTAATACCAATTAGCAGCCACTCCCATTTACCTCTCCTCCCATCCTCAGCCTTAGGCAACCATTTTTTCCAATTTTTATACATTTGCCTATTTTGGACATTTCATATAAATAGAACCATACAATATAAGGTCTTTGTATTTGGGGTTTTGGAGACTATTTTTTAATTAAACATTTTTTTTGAGAAAATTGTAGGTTCATTTGCATTTGTGAGAAATAGTACAGAGAGGTCACATATGCCCTTTAATCAGTTTCCTCCAATGATAACATCTTGCAAAAGTTTAGTATACCATCACAACCAAGCTATGCACATTGACACAATCAAGACACAAGTAGTTCCATCACCATAAGGATCCCTCATGTTGTCCTTTTATAGCCATATCCACTTTCCTCCTGTCTTTACCTCCTCCTTAACCTTTGGCAACCTCTAATCAATTCTCCACTTCTACAATTTTGTCATATTTAGAATGCTATATGGGTGGAATTATGCAGTGTGAAACCTTCTGGGATTGATTTTTTCTTTCACTCACCATACTTCTTTAGAGATGCAAGGTTCCTACTTAGGTTTAATTTCTTTTAATTGCTGGGTAGTATTCCATGACGTAGATGTACCACAGTTTATTTAACCATTTAGTCATTGAAGGAAGGACATCTTGGCTGTCCTTGGTTTTGGCTATTATGAATAAAGTTGCTATAAACATTCATGTACAGGTTTTGGTGTGAGTATAAGTCTTCATTTCTCTGGAATAAATACTCATGAGTCCAGCTGCTGGGTTATAAGGTAGTTGCAAGTTAGTTTTTCAAAAATTGGCTCAATTATTTTCTTGAGTGTCCACTGTTTTACATACCCACCAGAAATACATTTCTTTGGTCCAGTTTTCCTACATCCTCACCAGTGTTTGGTGTTGTCACTGTTTTTAAATTTTAGCCATTTTGATGGATGTGCAGTGATATTTCACTGTAGTTTTAATTTGTATTTCCTTAAAGGCTAATGACATTGAATATATTTTCATGTGCTTATTTTCTGTCTGTATATCCTTATTGGTGAAATGCCTTTCCATGTCTTACGCCCATTTTCAAATAGGATTTTATATTATTGGGTATTCAGGGTTCTTTATATATTCTAGATATAGTCCTTGGTTTCCTTTGTGGTTTGCAAATATTTTCTCTCACTTTCCAGCTTGTGTTCTCAATCTTTTCACAAAATCTTTTACAGAGCAAAAGGTTTTAATTTTCATGACATCTAATTTATCGATTTTTCATTTTTCAATCTTGCTTTGGTATCAAGCATAAGAATTCTTTGTCTCGCCCTAAATTTTCCCCCATTTTTCCTAAATGTTTTATAGTTACATATTTTACATTTAAGTCTGTGATCCATTTAAATTACATTTTATATAAAGTGTGATATTTAGGTTGAGTTTCTTTTTCTTTTTATATTTTTTTGTCTATAGATGTCCAATTGCTCTAACACCATTTGTTGAAAAGGCTATTTTTCCTCCCTTGAATTGCTTTTGCACCTTTGTCATAAATCAATTTGGCATATTTGTGTGGGTCTATTTCTGGATTCTCTATTCTGTTCCATTTATCTTTGTACCTATCACTCTGCCAATAGCACACAATCTTGATTATTGTAGCTAGGTAAGTCCTGGAATCAAGTAGGCTGTGCCTTCCACTTTATTCTTCTTTTTTAAAATTGTTTTAGCTATTCCAGTTCCTTTATCTTTCCATATAAATTTTAGAATAATCTTGTGTATATCTACAAAAAAATCAGAATTTTGATCGGAATTCTGTTAAAACTATACATTATTTGGGAGAATTAACATCTTTATTCATCTTTGTTGAGTCTTCCAGCCCATATACACTGATATCTCTCCATTTATATAAATCTTATTGATTTCTTTCATAAACATTGTATAGTTTTAGCACACAAGCACTGCACATGTTTTGTTAGATTTACATCTAAGTATTTATTTTTTCATGAATTATACTAAATGTTAGTATATTTTAAATTTTAATTTCCTTGTGTTTATTGCTAAGATATAGAAATGCAATTGATTTTTATGTTTATCTTGTATCCTATAATCTTGCTTAATTTACTAATTCTAAAAGTTTTTTTGTAGATTCCTTGGGATTTCTACATATGTAATCATGTCATCTACAAATAGGGACAGTTTTATTTCTTCTTTTTTCAATCGTATGCATTTTATTTCCTTTTCTTGCCTTATTACAGTGGCTAAACCTTCTAGCATTATGTTAAATAAGAGTGATGAGAGAGGTAGCCTTTCCTTATACCCAGGTTTAGGGGGAAAGGCATTCATTTGCACATCATTTAGTATGTTAGCTGGTTGGCTACAGGCTTTTGTACTCTTTACCTTTATCTCTATTCTTAGACCTCTGAGAATTATATCATTAGTGAGCATTGAATTTTGTCAAAGGCTTTCCTGCATTGATTGATATAATCATTTGATTTTTCTTCTTTAGCCTGTTAATATGGTTCATTATAATGATTAATTTCTGAATATGGAATCAATCTAGCATCCCTGGAATAAAACTCCAGTTGGTTATAGTGTATAATTCTTTTTATATGTGACTAAATTACATTAGCTAATATTTTATTAAGAACTTTTGTGTCTATATTCTTAAGGAATAGTGATCTATAATTTTCTTTTTTTGTACTGTCTTTGGTTTGGTATCAGAGTAATTTCATAAAATGAATTGGAAAGTATTTCTTCTTTTATTTTCTGGATGACACTGTGTAAAACTGATGTTAATATTATTTGGTAGAATTCTCCAGTGAAACCATCTGGCCTAAAGATTTCTTTTTCAGAAAACTTTTAATTATAAGTTCAATTTTCTTAATAGATCTGGGGCTATTCAAATAATGTATTTCTTATTGGGTAAATGTGGTACTCTGTACTTTCCTAAAAATTGGTTCATTTTGTCTAAGTTGTCAGATGTATGTATGTAGAGTTGTTTACAGTATTCCTTTATTGTATTTTTAATGTCTGCAAGGTCTGTAGTGATATCCCCTGTTTCATTCCTATTAAAAGTAATTAATCATCTCTTTTTTCTTCATCAGTCTTGCTAGAAATTCGTTATTTAGGTTGATCTTACCAAAGAACCAGTTTTTTGCTTCATTATTCTGTTTTAAATTTCATTTATTCCTGCTATTATTTTTACTATTTTCTGCTATTATTTTACTATTTTTACTGCTTTCTTTGAGTTTCATTTGCATTTATTTTTCTAGGTTCTTGAGGTAGAAGCTTAGATGATTAATTTGAGACTTTTCTTCTTTATTTAATGTACGCATATAGTGCTATAAATATTCCTATCAACACTACGTTAGCTGTGTCCCACAAATTTTGATACCTTTCACTTTTACTCACTTTAATATACTTTTTAAAGATTTCACTTGAGACTTCCTCTTTCATTCATGGATTATTTAGAAATAGCTCATTTGTTTCCAAGTATGTGGAGATTTTTATATTTCTCATATATATATCAAGTTATATATATGTATTTATATTTCTGATATATATATATCTGATTATAAATTTCTATTATACTTTTGTTATTGATTTTATTATGATCAGAACACACTTTGTACAATTTTAATTATTTTAAATTTGTTGAGCTTTCCTTTTACAGCCCAGGCTATGGTCTGTTTCAGTTTATGTTCTATGGACAATGAAAAGACTGTATATTCTTCTGTTGTGGGTGGAGTGTTCTATACGTACCAAGTAGATCCTGTTGTTTGCTGGTGCTATTGAGTTCTCCTATATCTTTGCTGGTTTTCTATCTATTGTTCTATCAATTACTGAGATTGGAATCTTGAAGTCCTTAACTATAATTGTGGGGTTTTTTCTCCATTTCTCTTTCCAGAACCACCAGTTTGGCTTCATGTATTTTTCAGCTCTATTGTTTGGGTCATGCCCTTTTAGAATTGCTATGTATTCTCTTAGCAGATTAACTCTATCATCATTACATTATGCCCCTTTATGTCTCTGATAATTTTGTTTGCTCAGGTCTACTTTATTTAACATTAATATAGCTATTCCTGCTTTCGATAGATTGCTTATGTATCAGTTTTTATTCCTTTACTATTCAACTCCTATACCATCATATTTAAGCTGAGTTTCTTGAAGGTAGTACATAGTTAAGTCATGTTTTTAATCCATTCTTTTAGTTGGTGTATTTATATCATTTATATTTAATGTGATTATTGATATATCAAGGCTTAAGTGTGCTACTTTATTTATGTTTCTTGTTTAGTCCCTTTGTTTTTTATTTCTCTGTTTTCCTTTCTATGCTTTCATTTGGGTTCCTTAAACTTTTTTTTAGAATTCTTTTGTTTATTAATAGTGTTTTTGAGTGCATTTATTTGTATAGCTTTTCTAGTGATTGTTTTAGCTATTATATTATGTATGTATAACATCCTATAGTCTACTGATATCATTATTCCATCAATTCCAGTGAAATATAGAAAACTTACCTCCTTTTATATCTCTTTACCTTTCCCTGATTGTTAAATAAAATAATTGTCTTAAAAAGTTCCTCTACATACATTCAGAACAACCTCAGACAATGTTATAATTTTTGCTTCAACTGTCAAACATAATTTATAATACTCAAGAGAAAGAAGGTCCATTGAATTTGCCCGTATTTTTGCTTACTGTGTTTTTTCTGCCTTCCTGACATTCCCAGGTTCCTTCTTTTCATCATTTCCTTTCTGTT